>VYZU01018580.1:0-25574 GCA_013401355.1 Ceyx cyanopectus | reverse complement strand
TTTTTTTTTTTTTTTTTTTTTTTTTTTCTGGGCAGAACTTGTGCAAAGCTGCAAAACCTTTTTAAAAACATTTTTCCTTTCCCTGCCTGTGGCGAAGGGGATGGGGGGGCGGGGGGAGTTGGGTCAGTGTGTGTGTTACTGGGGGATGCAGCAGATACATGATTGGAATATTATCTAGGTACTTTTTTAACTCCAATAACATTTGCATGCCATTATACATCCAACTGGGGGTTTTGTTGTTTTTTTTTCCTTTTGATTTAATTTATTGCACTCACTTTTATTGTTTAAGTTGAAGCCATTAAATACTCCAAACTTTTTCCTTCCTGCAGCTCACTTCTACAGTAATATCTGATTTACCAGCTGCTCTGGTCACTAATACAATAAAGGTTTTGCTTAACAACAAAATTTAGTTCAGTGTTTCCTGGCTGTCTTAGATTTGTGGCAATCACTTGCAGTACCCCATTCTCTGCTGCATAAACACATTCCCTAGTGTCTAAATCATGCACACCACCATTAGTAAATTTATTATCCATAGTCAGGTCTCCCTTCATGAAATATCTGTTTCACATTTCAAGTGCATCCCAACACAAGTGTTGGTTGCTCAGAACAGGCATTAAAAGTTCCTTGCAAAGCATTTCTAGCTTTGGTTTCTGTGATTTGTTACCCAGGTGGTCTCTAGATAATAGAAATCATGGCAAGTTCTGGGAACACAGCTATTGATGCTAGAACTTGGGTATTCCCGTGCTATAGTGTTGTGAATCTTCTTTGAAACAGCTGACTGATTAGAATTTAGCTCCAGGAGTTAAATTTATTTTATTTTATATTTTATTTTATTTTATTTTATTTAGAAATAAAAGGCATTAGGTTATTTTGTTTATTTATCTGAGGTTTGGGTTTTTTATCATTTTGATGAAGGGAAATAAAAATTAAAAAAAAGAAAGAAAAAAGAGTGACAAAACATTATCCAGTACAGGTGTGAGCACCTGGGGGGCAAGATTTTAACCAGAAGAATGGAAGAGATGGTGAAGAGTTTATTCAACACTGCAGAAGAGACAATGCTCAGAAATAATAATACTCAATTTAATGCAAAACTCCTCACACAGCAGCTGCTGTCCCTTGAAGAACTCTTCAGTGAAGAGCTTCTGTAGAGTTTTTTAATAGGAAGTAGAAATTTAAAATCATTATGTACCTCATATTTTATGATATCCCATTATTTTCGTTTCCCCACATAATGTCTATTTAAGAAATTAAGAAAAAAAATATAAAAGTAATAAATCTATAGACTAAATCTATAAAATTAGGACATGCATAGCACATGCCAGAGACTGAGCTAGCTGTATAGAAGATGGCTCAACTACATTTAATCAGTAGAAAATCAGCACTAAAACACTAATTTTTAAAGGTTGTATTGGAATTAGGAGAGAATTTCCAAGGAAACCACTATTCTTTCTGCAAAATAAAGCTATTTTCCCTTGTTCCCCCATCTTAACCCAAACAAGTGGCTAAAATCCCTCCTAAGATAAGTAGCATCCCCCCTGGATGTATGGTAGCACACAGGGAAGAGGACCCACATTCTTTCTGCCAAGCAACACTACCTGATAAGGAATTTTCTGATCATAAACCTCCCCCCCCAAAAAAAAAAGTGCAACTAAACCCTGGAAAAAAATATCTTTTTGGTTATTTGCAAACAAACAAACAAAAAAAGACAACTATAAATAATTACTATATCCTTCCTGAAAACAGTTGCACAGAAACTCTAGAGAAAATTAAGATCTATACCTTGTAATCTTTACTCTCTATTTTGTATGGAATACAAAAACTCATCTCTGCCATCCTATTTTCTTTTTTTTTTTTCTGCTTTTGCTCACAGGTACCCCTGGAATTACTAAGTGCTATCTCCCAATCCTGAGTCTTAATCTGACTCCAGTGGGACACATGGCATTCCACATTTCAATAAATTGTTTTTGTCAGTTCAAATTGACATCCACAAAAATCAAAATAACTTGATGGAAAGCTTCTACATATGTCACAGTAGGGTCAGCAACATGGGTCTGCAAAATGCCTCACATGGTCTAGTTCATTAAATATATTTTGGGTTAAAACTTTTGAGGGAGATTTGTTGAATCTTTATTTGTAGGAATCTCCTCAAACCTCTAACTCCCAGTGTGTTTTCCATAAATCAGGTTAACATTTCATACAATCCTAGCAATGTGTGAGTTGGAAGGGACTCCAGAGCTGATCCAGTGCAACCCCTGCTGAGAGCAGGGACATCTCAACTAGAGCAGGGTGCTCAGAGCCTCCTCAACCCCACCTGGGATATCTCCAGGGATGGGGCCTCCACCACCTCCCTAGGCACCCTGTGCCAGTGCCCACCCCTCTGCTGGGAAACAACTTCTGCCTTAGTTCTCATCTCGAACCACTCCTTTCTCATTTCAACCATTGCCCCTTGGCCTTTCCCTCCAGACCTTTGCAAACAGCCCCTCTCCAGCCTTTCTGAGGTTCCCTACCTAAGGTAGAGAAGGTGTTAAAACCACCATGAGATCCCCTGGTGATGTTTGGCCCCCCTCCCCCTTGGAGTGCCTCTCTGATATTTGCTCCTGTTCAACACTGTCCTTTTTGCTCATATACTGTTTGATCACCTGTACTCAGTCTTCATTCCAGTGAAGACATAGGCACCTAAATGCCATTCAGGCAGTGGAAATAGAAAATGTGGAATGTACAGCAGTGTAACAGATCCTGCTGGAGCACAGGGCAAAGGGTACATACCTTGAGGACAGGGACACAAGGTGCAGTTACTTGTAAACACCATGAAACACACATTCAAGAGAAAGAAAGAAATGTCAAAGACAAAGTCAGAGTGGCCTGAATGCACTGCTCTGTGTTCTGGAAATAGTTAAAGCCAGCAGGCATATACTAATAGAGAAGAGGGAATCACACACTGAGCCTGGCATGAGTCACTGCTGAGCATTTCCACGCTGCAGCTTTCTGAGCACTGCCATGAAAAATTCTGGGTTTCAGTCATGTCCATCTTGTGGCCATCTTTTCCAAGCTGGGCTGTTGTAAAGCTGCAGGGAGTGACTCCTGATGACACATGGAATAGGCCCATTCCTGGCAAGTTTGAGCATGTCAAGTTCATGTCGAGGTTTATCAGCTGGTGTTGCTCACCTAGCAAAGGTGTTTGCCAAAAGGATTCATTCTTTAAGAGCTCTTGTCTCAGATGGAACTAGCTGGTTACTTCACTATGCCCCTGATACAGACAGTATGGATATACATGATATAAAGTACATAGGGATTACTTGCTTGGATATACACAATATTGAGTATACATGGATTACTTGCTTCAGAAGCAAGAGTGAAAAGCATCCTAGACCATAAGTAGATGAAGAAGCTCCTGAAGACATTCAGTGCTGCCATCGTGGGAAGTGATTTACATCTAGAAACCACTGCTAAATTTGTCACCCTTTTAATGGGCCTTAGTCCCTGCCTATAAAATAGGCAGTTTCACTTTTGATCAGGATAACACCTAGTTTCATTTTGGACCTTATCAGCCAATTTTTTAGTGCCTTTTAGTGCCAATTTTGATACATATGACCTTGACTCTATTATTATAAAAGTCACAAATATTTTTTAAAATGCAATAATTACAAATTTATAGATTCATAAATAAGTAATTGCAATTTAGGATCAAAAACTCCTCAAGTAGAAGCAATAAAAGTCCCTGAGCATACTCATTTTCATCAGATCATATTCCCACTTAGAGCATGCATGCTTGGTGACAGCTGTCATCACCCCAATCCTGCCTGCACTGCTATGAACAGGAATATAGTTTTTATGAACAGGATCTAATTTTTCTAGCTTAGTTACCCCACCCTCCAAATACACATATTCATCTCTGCAATTTTTTCTGAAAGGTGTTACAGTTGATTCTCCTGCCATGTTTATCACAACAGATTCTAGAGGAAAAATTTTAACAGTTATCAAAAGACCAAATTTTCATTGCTCCTTTTGTAGTCCAAATCCATTTATGGCTGAGCAATTGAACTGAAGAAAGTCTAAGGAAAAGAACTGCTAGGTCTCCTCTTCCTAAACTTCAGAGCACTTAATTCACCACAGTATCATCAAAGATCTTCAAAAGAACCGGATCTCCATTTTACAACTTCAATGACATAAATGTTGAAAAAAATTTTGGAAGGATAGTCAGTAATGTAAAATAGTATAAGTTACACACGTGTAAAGACAACAAAAAAAGGTGGTACCCAAACAAGATACACACAAAAAGTGTGGACCTGCATATAATAGAGAGCACTGTTTAAGTGTTTGGCTGAATCCTTGATCCATAGCAGATTCATTTCAACTAAGGATTTGTCTCTAATGCAGCCAGGCTCCATTCTGAAGAAATCATTGTAGCACCATTGAAAACACAAAAGGCATTTAGGGGAGCTGTTTTATATTGTTTTCAGTATTTACAATTATTCTGCTTTGGCATCCAAGTGATTTATAGGAGGCCAGAAATCCAGGTACTTAGTAACATTTTTCTTCCTTCTCTTTGCCATTACCTGGTTAGAGCTTCATTATTTTAGCAAATGAAAATATTTTTTTTGGTAAAAAAACCCCAACCATGCAGAATTATTTACATTAAAAGACTTGATTTTTCTCTTGTTTATATGCCCTATAAAAATAACAGCCCTGTGTATGCAGTCTTATTTTGCATGACAGACTATTGAAAGTTTCTCCTGATAACTAAATTGAATTTAATAGCTTCCTAATTAAGCTTCACCTTCCTGGTCTCCAGATGAAGTAATTTTCATGATTTAATAACCAAATGAAAAAAATTTTAGTGCACATGAACATGAACATTTTATGTACATAACTGCTGAGATTTTACCAAAAGAAGATTGAATACGCAAATACAATTTACCTGCACCAATTTCTTTTTCCCCTTGAATAGAAATTTGGTCTTTATTAAAAACCTGTCACTTCTTATTGGGATGAATGGCACTTTACTTTTTATTGTCATTTTTGTAATATCCTTCTGAAAGTTTTTTAATCCAGTATATGAGTTAGTTATGTTTTATTAGCAGATAATTTTGCACTGCAGTCATGCCCCATAGAACTCTAACTTGTATTTATTAGTTTGATTGTTTCTGAGATGGTGACACGCTCATTAGGTTTGCAATTAGTGTAATATCTATTATAAAGGCTTGTGAGCTACAGAATCATATTTGATATTTTGCACTTTCTCTGACTATTCCATTTGCTTTTCAGCCCTGGGTTTTTTTTACCCCTCAGAGGTAAGTCTCTTGGTGGTCTGATGCTTTTGCTGCTGCTTTGAGCTCTACTGGTATTTGCCTTGCATGACAGCGCAGGTCTCGCTTGCACAGGACACGGCCAACACTCTCCAACTCATTTTCTGCTCCTGAGCTGCTGTGTTAAAGGCTCCCCATATCACACATCCCTTCTACTCCAACCTGCACTTCGTGGCAAAACCAGTGACCCTGTTCTAGTCTTTGTGATGATCATGGCTCCCCTGCTTAAGGTATTTTAGCCGTATCCATGCATATCAATCAAAATGAACCTTCCATACCCATCATCCTCACTCTTTATACACTAGGGTAGTCCAAAGTTCTGGTTTTGGCTTTCTAGCAGTTGTCTGGGGAACTCCCAGTGATGATCTGACCCATCACGTTGCATGGCTCAGACTTGCTGAGCAAACGCTGATGCCTTGCAGGCAGCAAAAGCTCCATGGGGCAGTGCCAGGGTGCAGGTAACTAACCCTCGGTGGGGTTTCATCACTGGTGCAGCAAACCACTAAGAAAACAGGCAAAAAAGGGCTTCTTTAGACAACAGAGAAAGGATAGAGACACTGTGTGACCCTGATGAAAAGCCAGATTGACAAATTAGAGATGTAAATTCTAACACCTTGCAAGAAAGTGCCTTGAAAGAGCAAAAAGAACCTGGTGTTGGCTGTATGACTCCCAAGCTCTGGATAGCAATGACTGGATGGTGTCTCTTTAAACAGTCTCTATGCCAGCTCACTCACCTATTTAGTCTTAAACACAACTACTTATGCAAGAAGTTTTTTCAGCTTCCTGACAGGAAGCTGAGGGGGTAGGGGGTGATAGATGAGCTGAATAGAAAGGTAAGCCTAGGCTAGGGACAAGGAGAAGGGAGTAACTGCAGAAGAGATACCAGGGATATATGTCCAGACATGATACTGCCCAGTCAGCTGAGGTGTCTTGTTAGAGATACAGGAAATTCTTGCTATACACCTCTGGCAATGCAGTGCTAATTACATAATCTCAAGATATTGCTTATTGACATTGATAAAGCCTACTGGTATAAAAACACCCAGTATGTTTCAGAACACTAGGTTCTGTT
This sequence comes from Ceyx cyanopectus, assembly GCA_013401355.1. Taxonomy (NCBI): domain Eukaryota; kingdom Metazoa; phylum Chordata; class Aves; order Coraciiformes; family Alcedinidae; genus Ceyx; species Ceyx cyanopectus. Next base: position 19,196 of record VYZU01018580.1, on the reverse strand, counting down.
CTAGCAGTCACATGTTTCAGATGAGCCATTTCTTTTCTTGGTGCTGTTCTTTGTTCTTTCCCCTGGTGAAAGCCTGCCCTTGTAATTTCCAGTTCCCTGTTTTTCACCTAAATTGCAAGATTCAGGGGAACTGCATCTTCCCGTGTGGCTGCACCTCACTCTGAAACACACTCGGATATACCAAGAGCAAAATTTGTGGGAGCTAAAAGCCTGACTTTTCTAAAAATAAAAGGAAGTTTTCCTGTAAGGCTCCCACTTAGCTCCATCCACAAGTTGTAACTATCCATCCACAGGCAATTCCCTTTCTGTCCACAGATTTTCTATGGGATCTCTTAAAATTCACTTTATACAGACTCTTTCTAAAATGGATGATAGTGATACTGCTTTTTATCATTTTAACTCCATCCTCATGTCAGATCTGCCTTGCCACAGGGCTGATTGCTCAGTATCCTGTCCAGCTGGATTTGAGAGTATTTGAGGTGATATGAAATAGTAGTAATAAACAGCAGTCTGAGCACCAAGTACAGCAAGTTTAAAGGAAAACACTAACACTCATTTACTACTGCAAGAAAAATGCAATCTCATTTAAAGGCATGTTTTAATACCAATCTAAGAGTAGTATGTAAAGAATAAGCAGCATTTTAGTGCTTAGGTTACTAAGGCAATTTTTCTTTCTTAACATAAGTGACAGCCACACTTGGAATAAAAATTGCTGTATGGCACATCAGGCTTTACAGTCAGTGAAAATTAAAAGACATCTCACTGTGTAACAAGGTAACACTAGAAGTCACACAAACAGAATTAACTCAGCAATAACCACAGTAAAAACATATTTAAGGATTCAGAAAGCTACTTGAAAAAAAAATAAATCAAAGTTGCTATTTTGGGATTCTGGCTTATATTAGCCTTTTTTTTTTTTTTTAAATTGAATTGCAACTGTAGATTTTTCTCCTCTGTTCTGCCATGTACACACACACATCTGCTGTATGTCTGTTAACATATGGTGTTTCACTAATTAATTGCTAGCTATCAGCCAGGCTCCTACAGCTCATCTCAAATGTGAGTGCCCTCCACAACATATCACAATGATGATCATTTCACAGACCTGCTACAGTAGCCACTGTACAGGCAGAAAGCAGCTTTCCATGAGAGAAATGCAGTAATCATTTAAAAGCTGTGTCCATGGCTTTGCTGATGTAGGGTCACTGTTCTCTCACTAAGTGCATGCTAATAAATACCTGCAAATGGAAAAGCTGTGGTAGTTCAGCAACCTGGCTCCTCTGACGATGGACAGCAATGGGACAAATCAAGTCCAATAAACTTTCAGAAGTTAGCTTTTTAAAAATGATATGGCTTAGTGCTTGGGATATTCTTGGGAAATATTTTTTTTTCCTAGTAAATAAGCTACTGAAATACCCATATTTTATTGATAATTAAACATTATTGCTGCATAAGCTTTTAGGTATTGTACAACGTTGAGTGGCTCTTCCAGTTCCCAATATGAAGCAAATTTGTTGATGACAGAATAACAACCCTCAGTTCTTGGTCACCTTCTAGTAGTGGGTTCATCTTCCTAAGCTGCTGCTGCAGTACTTGCTAAGTGACACAGCTGGGATCCCACACAACAGAGCACAAATATCCCATTCCAACCACATGGTTGGAATCATCACTGCATGGCAGGGGCACGGCCCCCTTTAGACTTTCTCAACCAGGCATTTTTCTATTCAAAGCATAGGCACAATAGTAACAGCTGGAAAAACCAGTGGGAGGAAGCAGTAGGTGTGGACTCCACTCACTGGGATCAAAAGTGAATATTCTGCTTCCTAACATCATTTTGGAGAACATTTTTGGGCTGCTATATGTAAACAAGGATTGTGTATGGAACAAGATGGGACCTGTGCTCTTTACTTCAGGCTACAGGAGAGGTTGTTAAAAAAAACCAAAACAAACAAAAAACAAAAAACAAAGAAAAAAAAACCTTGATAAGAAAGAATCTTCCTACCCACCTACTGTAGAAGTTCTTTGTACTGTTTAGTCCTAGGAAATAGAGTATCCCAGGCTTGGAGTGCAATGAGCAGGAAGAGACATAACCACAGCACAGACAATACAAAAATGTTCAGCTAAGTGTTGATGCCATCCAATCTAAAAAGGATGTCTGCAGATGTGACACTGGCATTTGATAAAGTAATTATCAGTGGACTTCAGAGCCCAGAACTGCCAGACACAGGGTCAAAAAGGACCAAAAACTTCCAAAAGTCAGAATGAATTCCAAGATTAAGACTCCTAAATGGAAGGATTTTTTGTCCCTGGGAAAATACCATATTTTTAATGAGAAAAACAATTCTGCCTGCTCCTCAAGGTCTCACTTGGCATGGTTACAGGATACAGTTAAATAATGAAAAAGAATTGCCACTATTTTTAATATAAAATGTTTTTCATTGTGCAAAACAAGTCTTTGTGTCTATATCTGGTTATGACAAATTCTAGTCAAATATAAACTTTACCTACTTGCAATTGGATGTTTTATTCAAAGAAGCATTAACATGTCTTTTTTTGTAGCATCAAGGTTCTTATTATGAATATCTTGACTAAACAGTTTTCAGAAGGATATTAAAATAATCAAAACTATTATTTAATGAAAAGCAGGGAAGTACTGACAAGCAGGAGAATTGCCTTTATAATTGGAATACAGTTAGTGAATATAATTAGTAAGTCACAATAGTATCAAAGAAGCTTTGAGACTTGTATTGTATCCTCTCAAGTGATGTAAATCCTTGGGCAGCTAAGAACACACAGATAAGAAGTGTGACAATGAACTGTCACCTTAAGAAGCAGCTTAAGAATTGAATGGAGGTGCTGCCTAGACTGGAGGAAGGGTCAGCATGCTTTTCCTTAAAAGCACATTTACTTCAAGTCCAGCTGCATCCAAGACAGTATATTAGTGGTGGTGGAGAAAAAAAAAGAAGAAGAAAAAAGAGAAACACTAGTTTAAGAGCAAATCACTTTAGAAAAACAAGCCATTATGGACAGAATGAACAATAACAACCATGAGCAGAAGAGCAAATTCAGGCAAAATAGGAAGCACCAAAGAACTGCAGCTCATTCCACACCTGATGATTAAGGAGCCTTGAGGTTATACAGTCCAATGCAAAGTCCCACTGTAAAACCCTTTTAGACTGATCCTTGAACCTCATTAGTTTTCAATTACAAAACAAATACCCTAAATAGCTTGGCTGTTTGATTTTAGTGTGAGTTTGAGGATAAGACTTAATCCCTTCTTCCCAGAATGTGCCAACTGTTCAACATCTAGACTAGGATTCATTAATTCGGCCACACCAGCTTTAGAAAGGCACTTCTCAAACACTGCCTATGAAGCCTGTTTCCTAGGACTCCAAGCAGTCTTCTCTTTAAAACGTGGTTAATTTTGGATATGTAAGTTTGTTCCTGCTTGCTAGCTCCACCTATTGACATCCCGTGGGAAAGCTCTAGCTAAAACCCCAGCTTTTGACAGAGTGCTCTCGTTCATAGTGTGTGGAGCTGATCAGAAACAGACAAGAGACTGTGATATTAAAATAGATTGGTACTCTGTTTCCACGACTAGAATTTTCATTGAAAGATGGATGGCATATTAAAGTAAATGGTTATAAATACGTTAGCTTTACTTAAAAAAGAATATTATTAATGTACAAGTTGATATTGTAATAGCAGAAGCACACAATCTGACTTTGTCTTTGGAGAAGGATACCAATATTATCTTAAAATTAATATAACAAAAAAACACAAAACAAGACCTGTTTTTTTTCCTCGATTTCATTTTACTCCCCATTGCTGAGGTTAAACTAAGGCAGCTGAAGTCAGTTGCCAAGGGTTAAGGGGCTGTTGGATAGAGAAGTAGACAGTCAGTGCCCTATACCCATACCCATGGCATGAAGTCGAGTGAAACAAGGTATGTGACAACACCCTGGAGACAGTCCTGCTACCAGCAGTAAAGCACTGAATCCTGAGGTACAAATACATCCTGACAAACACAGTCAGCTGCCTACTAGTAGCTCTTTTTAAATTGACTGAGGATTTGGTTTGGTAGCTTGGTTTACCTGCAGTCTATTTAGTTTCCAGCCAGGGGAGTATTGGCATCAGTTCTGTTCACCCAACCTTGTCAAATAGACAATGATGCACAAGCTAAATCACTTCAGTTAATAGCCAAAAGAAAACCAACCTCCCAGGTACAGTATGATACTGTTGTACTCTCAGAGTTTTACTCCGTTTATCTACTTGCTTAGATTTAAGTAGTGACCAAAAAAAGCCTAAACATTTTCTGGTCAAGCTGCTATTTGCACTTTAATGACTCCAGAGGTGGTGCAAAGCAGCCATTCGCGGAGGAACAGTGATTTCCCCAGAAACCTGCTCTTCACTCACCATAGGCACAGAGATGTATCTTCAGTTCTGACCAAAAATCCCATCAAACTCAGTCCTGGACTGCTGGCAGATACCAAACATGGTCTGTTTCACACCATGTTTCAGAGCCTCAATAACTTTTTAAGAACAACCACCTTGCTATAGACAGGATGGATTTGAAAAGTGATTCGCTTTTATCTCATCTAATTGAAACATGGCAAAAAATCCAGCCTCAGAAGAAAGGCTGTCTGAAGTGAACTCAATAGAGCTGGTACAGATTTCCTCAAAAACCTGACCTGTGATGAGAAACACACATCCCTGCACTCCTGAAAAATTTAACTGCCTCCTGGGGAGAGTGCAGAATGAACAGGAGTCTAAAACCTCACTAACTTCATAACCTAGCTCTATATATTAACATCACCACCTGTAATTAATTACCCTGTTAAAATATAAGCAGCATGTTCTTCTAGTTCTGTTTTTGAGAACTTTCTAAGACTACATCACATGTATTTGCCCAAGATCAGCATTAGGACTGTGCTGCAAGCAGGGAGGCAGATCGATCAAGTCTAATGCATGTGGCCCATATTTAATGCAAAAACATGGCACGTATGATCTCTCCCTAAGGGTACTGTGCTCTCAGTGTGAGGAGAGGCTCACAAACCTCAGTCCAAATGTGTGTCTGTGCTCAAAATCCAGTGCAGATGAGCCTTCCCCAAAAGGGAAGGACAATCTTCTTCCCTATACAGGCAAAATGAAGATTACCTTAAGGCAGCAATGGGTGATGATTTACCTCTCAGGAAACAGACAAAGCTCAATCTTGGAAGACAGAAGACTGTATTTGCAAGCAGTCCTTGTTTGCCCTTGAGAAAAACAAACACCCTCCCAGTATTTCAGCGCCCACCTACCTATAGTAGGAAAGCCACAACTATCACAGGTATGGATAAACAATGCAGGCTGCTGGGAAATCCCATAGATTCATAGATATGATGGAGATCCCTCCATAAGTGCAAGATATTGTATATAATACTTCTTCCCAGTTACATATGAATTTCATATGCATTAAAGAATGCATTTTAGCACTTTTTCCAATATCCATCTATTATCTAGATGGGTTTGTAGCAAAAGATTACATTCATTAGCCTCTGGAAAGAAATTATCCCTGCAAAACATCTGCTCACACACCCTCATTGAACAAGGGATAGATGCTTTTTGGTGCTAATTTCCCAAACAGACCTTCAACACTGAGTGTTTTTTTCTCTGACTGAAAAATAACAAAAAGATTTACATGTAGCTTCCTGAAAAGATATTTTTAGCAACCTACAGATAGAGGGAAGTGAAAGACCAGGACAAATCCCATTCTTCTATTATAATCTCTATTACTTTCAGACTGTATTAAGCTAATTTGGACATACAATGACCACATTTAACAAGGCCTCTTTTCACTTGTTTACACTGCTTTAACTCCCACCAGAAAACACTATTAATCTGTTACTGTGTTCAAGGGTTTGGGGTTGCTATTGAAGGCCATTTTCTCCAAGGAACCAGTCAGTATTTACCAGTATTCCAGAAGATATGCTCTTATCAAATAGATACCTGTGCACAATAAGCTGTCTTCAAGATGTTACAAATCCCTGTAGCAATTTTCTTGTGGTCTCCTAAGAGAACAACATGAAGCCCATTAAATTAGCCATCTGTACTTTGAGTGCAACTGACTGTTCAGGTGAGCCAACTCACCCACCAAGAATGAAAGCATATAATTAGGAATGATTAAGAAGCAGCAAAAAGAACTGGCAATAGCTCTAATATTTTATGTATATGCCACTCCTAACCCTTCATACATCCTATTCACCCAAACAAACATAATTAGAATGCAGACAAGCATACACACAAAATAAAAATGCTCATCAAGCCATAGGTCTCCCTACAGCACCATGGAAAGACAGAAAAGCATATATAGTTAGAGCACAGCTCTGAGGAGGTATCAGTGTTTTCCTTCAACAATGACAAAGTCTTTATTTTTTATAAAGTAACATTATCAAACAAACATTCCAGCTTAGCCAATAAAACACAGAAACAGCAAGAATTCTGCTCAGACAGGAAGGGTGTCTGGCAGCTGCTGATTGCTACTCTCACCATTGCCATTTTGTACCTGTCAGCTAAAGTCTGAGTTTTCTTCTGCGGGATTTTAGCTTCAAGCTCTGAAGAGGGATGTACTTCAGCATATCTAATACTGACCTTCAGGAGGATTTTTGCAAGTCTTTAGGATCCAGCATGAAAGACATCATCCTTCTGCCCACACAAAGTGCTATCTGCCTTAGTATCAGAGATTTCAGTAACTTTCAGAATATTTACATATGCAAGTCAACAAAGCAGAATTTCAGTATAGCTCAGAATGTCCTTTGGTGTTTTCCTCTGTTAAGAAACCTGATAATATCTGGCCTCAAGGACATCTGATTTTGTTGTGAAACTTACTCTTTCTTATCCTAGCAATAACCTATCTCAGTCTTCTGTTTTCAGAGCTTTTCATCTTGGGATTGAGTTCTTCCTCTGCTTGATTTGGTTTTCCCCTACTTGAGTCTGACATTCCTGAAAGCCCAACTTATACCTGTTTCTCAGGCAGCACTGAGACTGCAATGGTAGTTATGCTGGGCAACTGCATGTAAAATACACAGTTCTCAAGTTTAGAAAGCCAATTGTCTAGGTGATCCTACTCAGGCAGGGGGGTTGGACTAGATGATCTTCTAGGTCCCTTTCAATCCCTAATATTCTGTGATTCTGTCTTACTGTCCTTGTGACCAAAAGTCTAAGAAAATTCATAAAGAGACACTATATTCTCTTCTAAATCCAGCATTTTGCTCCATGTTACACTATCTCACATCTATTCTTTAACAACATAGTTCATCTCAAAGTCCTGGCACAACAGCAGATGACAAGTGCCCATGTTTTTCCTGCAGGTCAGCCACAAACTACAATGCACTTCTGTGGCAGGCAGACTTTTTCATTTGTTGCAGTATCTTTCCAGAGCTCCACTGAAAATCATCAAGGAGCTGGGCTCCGGAATTGAAAGCTTCATGCCCAGAAGGTCATTGGTATCTCCTGCAAGAAGTAAATTAAGCCTCTGTTGGATTTACTACAGCTGATCAAAACTTGCAGAAAATAAAAGCTGGAGTGAAATGAGATGTTCAGGATCTTTGTGCCTCATTCTTTCCTGGCAGTTCTATCATCTTACACCTAAAATTTCAGCAGACATGCATATCACTATGTCAATGATGGATAACTTTCTGTTTTTTATCTGACATTTTCCAGCTGCTGAAGGGTCACTGAATATTAGGAATTATACAGTGACAGGAAGAGAGCTCAGAAGACTAAAGTTGCATGGGAAACAGGACAAAGTGTGAATGTAGCACATCATTCAGAAAGCACAGAAGGCAGAAAAAAAAAAAAAAAGGAGTAAGAAAGATGAAAAATAACCCCAACAAGTAAGATCCATCTCATATGAAGTTTCCTGATGCACTTGTTACTCAAGTCCAAAAACACTAGGAAGTACAGTGCTGAAGCCATACTTCCTGCTGACTCTAGCAGGAAACTCCATTCATACTTGAACACAAGCAAAAGGACATCACTGTGAATGTGTTTCCAACAACTTCTCCATTTCATTGTTTTCCATATTCCTGGCTTTCCACTGATCTCAGAGATTGGTGTCATAATCAGATCCAGGTAAAAAAAGTTCCATACAAGAGCACAATAAAATGTGTTTCCAATGATAATTGCCAAGAAAGGTTCAGTAATTGGATTTTGTCCACTTTTAAAGAGTTAAACATATTGGAGTACAGCTTCCATGCACACATGAAAAAAAGCCCCAAACATTGACTTTACTGGTCTAATGTGATGACTGCATTTTGCACAATTTCAGGAAGCCTGCTGGGGAAGTGCAAGAGCACAGCTCACAGATAGTGCACTTTGGTGAACACTGCAGAACAGAGCACAGGCTGTCAGTGTCTAACAGCAGCTGAGACTGTTGGCTCCAGAGAAAATTATCAAATATCCACATGGGAAGAGTTACAAAGCAAAAAGGCCTTGCCTAAAGCACAGGGCATCCTTAACATTTTTAACGTGAAAGGAACTCTGCTTCAGAACTACCATAGGCAAATCCAGACAATTCATTTAAAGAGGGATTGAATAATAGAGCTCATCAGAAATACTATCCATGACAATACTATTTTACATAGATCAAATGGGTAAAAACAGATCAATTTTCACCTTGAAGATTAAAGGGAAAGCTATTAATGAGGCAAAAATGTCTGACTTAATTTTTTGCACAAAGGTGGTTCCATTTTCCTAATTTCGAAAGGACTCTTGCAGTAACATCTGCCCAAAATATCACTACATTTTTTTCACCCTTCATGTGTTTTAATTTTAATTCCATGTCTAGAACAGGATGCACTCTGAAAAATAACAAACAAACATATGATGCATCTGTCACATTAAAGGATATCGAAATAACTTGACTGCTACTCACAGCTTCATTTGAGGTATTAAAACTTCTTTAGTCCTTTCTAAGGATAGGAATTAAAATCTTTTTTGCAAGACAACATTCATTTATGTCAAAACTGTAGAACATTACTGTGCATAGAAAAGAGCGCAATGCTAATCTCACCTTTTTAATGGCATCTCAGCTCCACCACATAATATGTCTGGAGTCTCTACAGATGGATTCAAATACCTAATGGCTTGAGGAAAACTCACCAATATACCTAGATAAAGTTCAAGATGTGAGGAGGTTTTTCTTAGTATTTCATATTGGAATCTAGCTCCTGCTTTAACCAGTCACATGGGGAACAAGGATAATCTTGAAAAATGCTGATGTCTTCTACAAGTCATCAAGTGGCAGAACTTGTTCAGAAGTTTTTTGTTTTTCTCAAGGAAAAAAAATAACCCAGAACTGAAAAACAGTACAGCAATTCAGAATAATCATACCTTGAAAAATTAAATGAGAAAGGAAGACACGAGTTAGCAAGTGTTCTGAACCAAATTTACGTGGGAGAAAAGTGAGAGCAAAATAATGTCAAGAACAATTTTTAAACAGCCTCCTACCTCCAGCTGTGTGACAGACTGCTACAAATTGCAGGATTCTTTTGCAGTTGTAACTAGTCTCCAATTAGTTGTTCCATAAAGGAAACCCAATCCATAGATTCCTCAGTATGCCCACTATATAGCTCTGTATTCATATGCTTTTTCCTCTTGGCTTCACTACCATCTTTCTCTGGTTGCACTGCAAATTATCTTCTTGGTGAATGCAAGTATATGCAGACTGTTCATCTGATTGCTATAATTTCCTTCTATTCCACCTCTGGTGTACATTTTCACCCAGCTTGCCAGCATTTCGGATTGAAGTCAGGTTAGAAACAGGAATTATCAGTAGGTAGTGTGCCCAGCCTATGATGCTGCTTAAAAATAAACAAGATCCTATGAAAATCCTTTTCCCTACCTAGTTTTCTGTGGTGAAAACCTTAATTTCTCAGCATTCTGAAGAAACTGAGCCAAACCCGTACCTTCAACAGAGGCATGAATGTTTTGTTTCTATGCAATATCCCTTCATATCTCTAGTTCCTCTTACCTAGAAAACATCAAATGGTCATCTTCTCCAAAAGCCAACTCACACTTAATTATTAGTGATTCCTTTCCCTCCTCCCCTCACTATCTCTAAGAAAGAAGCCTTCAAAGTACCAGGAAACAATGTTAAAAGCTGATTCAATAAGAAACATGCTCACTCTTCATTCCCACTCATTTATCTCACCTTCACATCCTCAACTTCTTTGGCACAGCAGTCCAAACCATGCTGGTGCTGCTATTTGTGCACTAACAGGACAGCAGCAACACCTGCTGTAGGACACCAGGCTGCCCTACCTGCTCAACCGCATGGCCAGTCCTGGGCGCTCTACTGACTACAGAGGAATTTTACTCCTTGTATTTGCTCTCCTCATTCTCACTGTCCTGTCTTAGTAAATGGAAAAAGAGTTACAAAGAAGTCCAACTCTTTTCACAATAAGTGATTGTTTTGGAAGAGTAGGCTCCAATAAGTTTGACACTGTATCAAAAAAAAAAGATTCCCATCAAGCAAAAAGATTTGTAGTGAAAGGTGCCACGAGCTTATCTTACACCGACCCTAACTGAATTTATTCCATTCAGCACATAACCATAACAGCAGAGTAGTGGAAAATGGAATTAACACGCCTGCATAGGTCTGGTTTAGGTTTTTTGGTTGTTGCTTGGGTTTTGGTTTGGCTTTGTTTGTTTGTTTTCAAATTAAGAATTTTACATTTTTAGTGACATCTTTAATATAGAGTTGTAACTTCTCTCTGCAATAATAATCTCTGCAAAGAGTTTGAGACAGAATAGAGGGTATTAGCACAGCATAAAAAATTATTACAGTCTTTCAGAACTAGGTCACTTCCACATGAGCCATGTGCAATATTCCAAGGCAGCACATTTTTTTTTTTTAGATTTAAACTGCTGTCGTCTTATCTCAATAAGTATAAATTAAGGAAGACAAGCTGGCAGAGGGTGAGAACTTAATCATATTTTTTAGCTAGTGTCAATTGCCAATAAAAACTCATAGCTGAAATCAAACTTTTAGAAGTTAAGCTTACAGCTGCTGTGTCGCTGGAGTGACCTGAATATGCCATCAGGATCTTTCATCATCCCAGGAGGCCAATAAATGTTATGCTGAAACAAGGAAGGAGACTGCCTTTTTTCACACAGTAGTTCCCCATAATTAACTTCAGTGGACACAGTGACACCAAAGGCTTGAATTCAGCTTTGGAAAGTGCCACCACAGCAGCAGCAGGGGTCAAGAGTTCTTGGCTAGAAGCTCTGCCTCAATAACAGAGCAGAGCCAAAGGAAAACGTGACTGCAAATGAGTTTCCTGAAGTTCTTCGAGGAAACCTTCACCAATCCACAGAAACACCTTCAGTGTACAGAAAGTGCTGTATGGAATTTATCCATGGCCAGTTATGCTGCTGGTTCCAGTAGTTTTGTCTTTCTATGCAATTCACACTGTTCCATTAATGGAGCCAGGTATGAAGAGCTCTACAAACCAGGTTTGTCTACTTAGCAATAAAGTTTTAGAGTTATTTGCCAGAGGCACTCACCGATGCCTTTTTTTTTCCCTCCAGAAGAGGAGGGTTTCATTACTATGTGTTCCTCAGTTGTGTAACCAAGTCAGACAGAGACAGCATGCCACCAGCAGCTTTGCCTACTTTCTCATGTCAGCTGTGATGCTGCCTTCCCTGTAACTGCAGATGATTCACTGTCCCCTTCACTCCTTACCTGAGTGTGCAATACAGCTCTGTTACTGCCAGCCCCATTCATGTCAATCATTCACTCTCCACTGGACAGGAGATCCTAGAGGGATCAGCATTTGGTCTTCAGGTATCATTTTCCCACAACAACTATCAATACATGGATTCAAAGTTTGTCCTTAAATACAGGTTCATTCTCTGGCAAAAAGAAAGTTCTCATAGTTTTCTCTTCTCCACCATGTCACATGTCCCGTGCAATGAAACCTCCAATAAATCACCTTAAAAACAGTGTTATTTTGACATAGACCAGAATGGGAGGAATTTTAAGTGTTTGGGGAATCCATTACCCAAATAATATGAAAATGGGTTTGAATTCACCTTAAGCTCCATATTGCCTGTTTTATGTCACAGAGAGTCAGTAAATAGCAACCCAAAACACCTGCAAACTCAAGGTCAAGCTCTGGCAGTACCAGAGCAAAGCAATAAAAATAATCGTATCTCTTCCAGATGACAGCCTGCCAAATCTTATTTATTCATGTGGTCTTGGCATATACTGGATTTATGAGCATCAAGGTTGTCTGAGCACAAAATGATCAGAGTAGAACCAGAAAGAAGAGTACCAGTGTTGATTTTGCAAGGTTATTACAGCCAGTACTCAGCTAACAGTCTTCAAAGAACAAAAGTTTCTGTCTGCCTAGCTTATACAGGAAGACCTAAAGAACCAATTGTTAAAAAAGAGCTAAATAATAATTAACAGAAACAATGAGTGCAAGAAAGCTAAAAAGATCTGTTTGCACACAATAGCCAACCTGATCATTTTCTCATTTTTTATGTTCAACTAGGAGGGAGGAACTGTAAATAAATGAAAGAATAAATTCCACACTGATGTTAACTGTGAAAGTAGACCTACAAAAGTTATTTAAATGCAAAATTTCTTCAATGAAAAAAAAACAACTTAAGCAACCACAGAGCTCAATAATGATAGAAATATTAATTCAGGTTAAAGATTTACCTGGATTCAGTTCTGCCCTTGCAGATATAAAAGATCAGAAGGACTGCAAATTAAAGGTGGAAGTCTTAACAATTACACGTAAGTAAGATGGCAAACATTACTACTTAAAAAAATTTAAATAGAAAACAAGTGCTTCATTTGCTTTTAAGAAACTATTCCTAATGACTGAGAGATACAGCATCTTGGACTGTGTCATGAAGTGCCATGCCACAGTGGACACAGCTTTCCTTTCTGGCAATTAGTAGCAACCAGTTAACTACCTTCTTGGCATGAAAGACACTGGCAGTGTCTCTAGAGCACAGAGTTTGTGCCACAACTGACTCAGGAAGGACATTTCCCTATGACTTTGGCAGGTGAGCATGGGATGCTTTTTCCTGGGAGGGGGAGAAGGGAGTTATTTTCTGCAATCTGTGGCTGGCCTGCTTTCTAAGACTGCAAATCTTACTGAATCTGTTCCTCGCTGGTAGCAGAGCAGATGGGTATCAATCACAAGCTGCACCAAGCAGCAGTGTTACCATTTAACTGGAGGCTTTCTGGTTTCTGGCATGCACTGCAGGATGGGAAATAAATATTCTACATAACTTTCTCAACTGGGCCTTTATAGTATGCTTGTCTGTGTTAGAAGGATGCAGTGACCCAGACAGGGTCAGGGAGTTTTATGTCCTTCACTGCATTCCTGCAAAAACTACTCTAAAGATGAAGCTAGTCTAGTGATTTTGAAGGACTCGCTGTTTCAATAGTAAGACTAGAAGTGGTAAAAGAGCTTGTTAACTATTCCATGTGGTTCCAAGAGTATGCTGAATCCATTTGCCATAATATCTGGAAGTCTTTTTCTCTCTTTACTGCCTGTTCATCCACGTCTGAATCTCCAGATATGCAGTGAAAACAAAATTTATTCACAGAGGTGACTAATTTTTTTTACTGATAGATGACAGGAGTTAGATTGTAATTTGAAATGATTAGGACAGGATAGATTGTCATTTTAAAAGATAATAAAAATAAATAAAGAGCCAACAAGGAGCAGACTAATGAACATAACTAAGTAAGCAGTCTAACCAGAAAAGACAGGAAACATTGAAAGGAGCTCTAACTAGGTTCTGTGTGAGCATGCTCTGTCCTGAGCCTGTGTGCACAAGCACTACTGAACTGTCTGAGAAGTCACAGCAGTGCAGGGTGCAGGAGATCTGAGTACTAAGTTGTGAGGAGAGACCATGGGTCTGAAGGGATCAGAAAAAGACTTGTTACTGGGGAGACCACACTGTAGTGAGCGTGAGTCAACTTCAAGTTGAGGTGGCCAGTGAGTAGGATCAGTGACCATATCATCAAGTCCAGCTTTTAACTCTGTGCTGTCAGGGTCCCTCAACCATGTCCCCCAGAACCACAGCCATACAGTTTTTTAAACACTTCCAGGGATGGGGACTAAACCACCTCCCTGGGCAGCCCATTCCAATGCCTAACCACCCTTTCTGGAAAGAAATTCTTCCTGATATCTAACCTAAATTTCCCTTGGTGCAGCTTGCAGCTATTGCCCCTCGTCCTGTCATCTTTAACTAAGGTGAAGAGGTCAACACCCACCTCCCTACAGCTTCCCTTCAGGTAGTTGTAGAGAGCAATAAGGTCCCCCCTGAGCCTCCTCTTCTCCAGACTAAACAATCCCAGCTCCCTCAGCCTTTCCTCATAGGAGAAACTCTCCAGTCCCTTCACCAGCTTTGTTGCCCTTCTCTGAACTCGTAACAGTATCTCAACATCCTTCTTGTAGTGAGGGGCCCAAAACTGGACACAGTGCTCAAGGCCTCACCAGGGCCGAGTACAGGGGTACAATCACCTCCCTGCTCCTGCTGCCCACACTGTTCTGATCCATGCCAGGATGCTGTTGGCCTTTTTGGCTGCTTGGGCACACTGCTGGCTCATATCCAGTCGTCCGTCCACCAGCACCCCCAAGTCCTTCTCCTAAGTGCATCTTTCCAGCCACTTCTCCCCAAGTCTGTAATGCTGCAGGGGGTTGTTATGACCCAAATGCAGGACCCTGCACTTGGTCTTGTTGAACCTCAAGAAAAAAGTGTTCCCCTGGTTATCAACCAACAGACCCAGGACTAAGCTCCTCATGCAGTGTGTGTTTACACAGCTACTGCGTCTGCGTGGCCAGTGTGTTGTGCTGGTATGCCCATGTGTGGATACCTGTTGGAAATGCATGCTGAGCCTTACCTCTGGCTGCACCTGGCACAGCTGAACTAGAGCAACTTCCATATGTGGATGGATACCTGTTGCAAATACGTGCTGAGCTTTGCCTCTGGCTGCACCTGGCACAGCTAAACCAGAGAAGCTTCCATCTACTTCCATCTACAGTCACTGAATCTGACACAGTCAGCTCTAGCAGAGTGGGAATGCATGGTAAGTGCACTGGCTTCGCTCACCTCTGGCAGCAAGGATGAATATTAACTACCTAAGTCAGAAGAAAGTGTATTGTTCTGTGAGATTTCACTGATATTAATCACCCATAACAATAGTCCTAGAAGGAACTAAAGCAATTTAATCAAAAAATGAAATGAGGTATATACAAATATATACAAATATATACACAGCCAGTACCGAACCCAAACTCCCCCTGATGGTAATTACGTCACCCTCACGGACGCTGTGGAGGAGCTGGACTCTGGCACCGGGCCTTCAGGATCAGGATCGAAACGAGAGAGCGAAAGAGCAAGCAAGAGAGCGAGAGAAGAAGAAGAAGCAGCAGCAGCAGAAGAAACAGAAGAAGCAGAAGAAGCAGAACGAACCTCTCGACCCCCAAACTTTATATACTGGATATGACGTGTATGGCATGGAATACCTCGTTGGTCAATTTGGGGTCACCTGTCCTGTCTGCTCCTCCCCACAGGTGCGGTCTTACACTTTCTGCACCCCCCAGTGCAACACACAAGTTCTAGCAGTGGCCTTGGTTTTGCATTCCACCCCTGGCAGTAACTGTAAACATTAGGTGTTATCTCTGCTAGAAGCAGAGACTGTCTGCAAAACATGCCTCCAACTCCAGAAAGTGCAGTTAGTTAGAAACTTAAGCTAAAAAGCAAAATCACTGAACTGAATTTGCTTGCTTTTCACCCAAACCAGGACACTAAGTCATTTATTAATCTGCTAATGCATCTGTATTTAGTACAAATGAACTGTAGTTATCTTTAAGTGTATAGTTTTATACCAAGGTACTGCTTCAAAATCACCACGACAATCCATCTAAAGCTTTCACAATCAAAGCCAAACCATTACTTTTAAAAATCAGTAACAAAAGCTGTTTCTACTTGATGCAGAAATAATTCTTGATTTTTCTCTCCATGAAATGTAATCATCTAGATTGTGTTTAATTATTTTCCTAACATGCTAACTAATCACTTTAGCATGTTCAACAGAGCAGTCTGTTGCTTACAGCTTCACCTAACAGACTAAATAATGGAATGTTATTCTAAACCCCCAAAACCCAAGCAAAACCTGGTGGCAGTGACCAGAGTCTTCGATTGTGCAGCAAAATACTTTTTCTTTTAATCAGAGGTCAATTCTTCAGCAATGTTACACTATGTAAA
The DNA here is from genome assembly GCA_013401355.1 of Ceyx cyanopectus. Lineage (NCBI taxonomy): Eukaryota > Metazoa > Chordata > Aves > Coraciiformes > Alcedinidae > Ceyx > Ceyx cyanopectus. Next base: position 2,915 of record VYZU01018580.1, on the reverse strand, counting down.
TTTCTGCAGAGCTTGTCAACCTATGCCAGATGCATTAAAATGTGTAAACTCAAACTACACTCAATTTGTGAGCTGAATGTTAACATTTCAGGTATGTTCAGTGATTTTAAATCAGCAGACTATAGCAATATCTGTAAGTGGTAGAAATGTGTTGGATCCCAGACTGGGGTTTAGAAAAACCCAACCAAACATTTTTAGAATTGAGAAAGAAGATCAATGATGGGAAAAAGTCCTCCCCAGATTTGTTCTTTTCCGGTACTGTGAAACAGGGCAGTTTTATCCCACAGTGAGTGTGCTTTTCACTGGACAAAAAACTACAGGCACATAAACCAGATGCCACAGGAGTACTGAGTGAATCCTGTCTCAGCCTGTAATGCTGCCAGCAGCTAGAAAAGCTGCTCCACATGCCGACTTCCACCACCCTGACCAGTGCCATCCCTTGGAGATACCTGCTCAGACTCAAGCTCCTCTTTGGTCCCTGTGTTCTGCATCCTCCCTTGATCTCCCTCACATGCTCAAAGGAATCACTCATAAACTCACCTTCTTGGACTGAAATATTTCGTTTGTGTCTTAGTTTAGACAACTATTATCTGAGACCCGGGACTTATAAGGAGACAAGAAATTTATTAGAACAATATATATGNCTTCCGAGGAAAAGCCGTCTCCACCCCCGTCTCCACGCCGCCGCCGTCCTTGCCTCGAGAGCTTTGTCTCTCCAAACCCCACCCCTCTTCCGCTTCTGTCCACATGCCCTCAGGCTTGTTTTTTGTCGGCCCGGCCCCACCCCCACAGGCAAAGAGAGAGAAAAAGAAAAAAAAAAGAAAAGTTTTGTTTCTCTCTTAAAGGGAATTGCTACCCCTTGACAGTTTGGGAAAACCCTTGACAAATATTTGTCTACATTTAGAGGCGTATTTCTGATGTTAGGCAAGGAATACAGGATATTATTTTAGTCTGCTTGCCAAAAGAACACAATTTCACTGAAATTTCTTCCGATCAGGCTATACCAAAACAAACAAAACCTACAGTTTTCACTCTTATTTCCACTGATGCACATAACTACAAAGAATTAAGCTCGTTAAAGACTGATAAGAGCTAGATTACTTTTTATAAGATGCATAACTCTTGTCTTTCTGGCACACCTGTCTTGAATATTAAAACAAACTATATTGAGGAATGGTAAACTCAAAAAAAACCTTCATACTTACAAAGAAAAGGACAAAGGAAAACCAGAAGAAGTAAATTCAGAAGAGGAAAAAGGAAGGTGATGATATAAAACAGATTTTTTTTCTTTCTTACCCAGGAACATTTCCCACATGACATTAGAGGCTCAAACTTAACAAATAGTTTTGGGTTAGCCAATAATAAAATGAGATTACTGATATTAACTATCCTTAAGCTCTTGGGCTCTTCAGAAAAGCTGTGATATGTATGAATACAGAGAGCAGTAAAAGCACTGGCATGACCTACAGGGTGCACATGTTACAGAAATGCTGCCTTAGGTAAGCAGGTGTACTGTTTACTTCTGAAGCCTATACAAGACTCTTTTCCCACAGCTAAGGCATACACAGATTTCATTTCAGAAATATAAGAATAAATATGTCTATACATTTTGGTATTCCGACTCAGACATAAGTAAGTTTAGCATATACATTAGCAAACATTAGCTCCAACATATTACCTGGGCTTCTGAGTATACACTGAATGCTATTGCCTTTTCAGCAAGCACTTAAGAGCCCTTACACAAGATTTTCCAGTTCATTCTATTAGCTTTCATGTCCAGCTCATATTGCCTTAAAGCCCTCACCTCCCTGAAGCACTATACATCTAATTCCCTTCCTAGTATCCTCTCCTAACTAAGCTATCTCCAGTAATTTGGTCACACTGGACTAACTCCCACTCATAATTTATGACAAATGAAATAAATTGCTGAGCCCAGGCTGCAGCCAACACCATTTCATGCTTGGTGCCTAGTGACTATTAAAGATAATCAAACTTCTCTACAGCAATCTGACATCATTATTAGTGGCTTCAGAGCTGAGTTTTTCCATGAGCTGCCTTTCTGAGCATTGGTGTTCTTCACTGGTACCTGCAACAGCATGTTCTACTGCTCAGCAGTGGGTACATTTTCTGAATGTTTACCTTCTCCTGATGAAATATCTCATTTTGGAGATTCAGCAGTGGGACAGTTTTTTCAGTGGCTATCACCTGTTGAATTGATATTTTGCCAAAGGAGTTACAGTAATTTCATCTGGAGTCAATCACTTTTATCCCATTCTTGAAAAGAAATTACTTTTTGCAAGGGTCTCATTTCTTTCATCTGAGAGCTTTGTTAGACTGAGCAGACCTCAGTGTCCTATGCAGGTCTCTGATTCACCTAAAACAAGTTTATGCAGATAAGAAGCTTCAGAAATTACAGTTGAAAATTCTCTAAAAATGAGAAAACATTTAAGTGTCAGATCAGTTATACAAGAAATACATACCTCAATCCACAATAACATACTCCTGCAACATTTACATTGGTGTAACAAGTAGGACTTTGACCAAGATCAACAGTGGATTTACTTTTCTTAATTATCTCTAGTGGACATGAGAGATTATAAATCAAAAACCCCTGATCTACATAATGGAAATATTAAGCGACTTGACAATGTATAAATGGCAACACTGCAATGAACAAGCTCTCATTAGAAAAGGTTAATAGAGGCACAGATCAAAAGATCACAGTGTTAGCTCAGTAACAGCTGGAGACCTTCCCAGCTGACTGCTGAGAGGGCTGGAGTGATCTCCAGTCAGCCCATGAGGAAAGTTACCTCTCCAGACACAGTCTGAAGGGACATTAGTGTGGATACAGCACTGGCTCTCCTTGGACCATGCAGCTGAGCAAATGTCAAGAGTTCCTCAGCTCCTGCCTGGGT
>VYZU01018579.1:49633-102154 GCA_013401355.1 Ceyx cyanopectus | reverse complement strand
TTTCTGAGCACTCATCCATCAGTGGCACAAAACCCAGACAAGCACGAGGGACAAAGCTCAACTGAAAGGCTTTACGGAAGGTCCTGGATTCACAGGAACCTCCTCATGCTTATCCAGATTATTTAAAAGAAAAACATGGTTTCTCCTTAAAACTATGACTTAGAGATCTCTGAATTTGGAAATCTGTAAATGAACACAAGAAAAAGTCATTCCAACGAGGAGGAATGTGAGGCAGTTAAGGCCAAGATAAAGTATCACAGAGCAAGGGAAAGAGCTTTATAGAAACGCTGGATATATTTAGTGAACAACTTGCACACTGGAGTCTTAAAAGTGTTTTTCTCATGCATACGTAATGTTAGTCTAATAAATGAAGAAACACAAAACTTAGTTCTTGTCTTTAAATTGGTGAGTCTCATCTTTAAACCACAACAAATTATTTTTATTTTTCCTAAAAGGAGTGCAGTCCTCTGACTTCAGCTACAGTGGTAGAAAATGTTTTATGGACCTATATAGAAGATCCAAAAAATGCAAGGAAAACTGGGATTTGAGATTAAGCCAGCAGCATTTTCCAGCTCATCTGCTGGTATGTAAAATTGCATTTATCACCTAAAAACCCCACTAATTTCTCATTGACAGAGAGCATGCCTGCAAATGAACACTGGCCCTCTGCAGTCGTTGATCACAGCCACTGCTGCATCCAGATCTCCCATTGAACAGCCAGATGGCTCTGAGTGAGCTGAAGAAATATGGGCTGGGAGAAAGGTGAAATATTAGAGGAGAACATCTCAGCATTGCTTCAGAAGGGATTTCACCTGAAGTAGCCTCTCTGGCTACAGCTCTGCTTCTCAGCTGAGAAAAAAAGACAGAGTGAGGGGACACGACCATGCAAGTCCCCGAGGACCAGCACTGCCCATGGAAGCCCAGGACAGCAGGAACCTCTGCAGAGCAGCATGGCATCACCACTGGGCTGTTCCCTCACAGGACAGCCAGACCTCCTCAAAATGTCCCATCCTCCAGAGCCCCGGCTGCTGCAGTCTGGGAAACTGGCCTCTGCTGTGGAGTAGGAGGCAGTGTGCCAGCTCACACAGCCTGACAACTCAAGGACAATTTCTGCTGGATTTGATCAGCTGAGGTTCACAGATGGGCCATGTGACACGTTGCCACTTACCAATCAACAAAAAGGTTATTTCTTCCTGCTGATTTAAAGCCTACACCATCCCTCTGAAAGATTCAGCAGCAGGAACACTGAAGGAGTCTAAAACAAATCTGAGCCTCCCTCCTTCAGTGAGAAAAGGGATTTTTTTTTTTCTCTACCGTGTTTTCTGTAATGTTTCACTGTCATTCAGGAGGCCCAGATTCCCTGACTTTAACTGGTCATTGCAAGGAGACACAAGTTGTTTAATGATGTCCCAAGGAGCAGCAAGACGACAGTGAAGACAGCACCTCATGACAAGCCTGTGAGCTGCTGCGCAAAACCTGCTCCTGTGACAACTGCTTGCTGCTGTCTGAACACTGCCTGTGACCCCACAGCTGATCCTCACCACAGAGGCAAAGGCAAGGAGCACACTAATTGCATAAGTGCTGCTGCAGACCCTCCTCACCCTGGACCTGCTTTCTAGGAGACAGCACACAAACCAGAAGACACGTAGTGCTGTTCTCCAGACAGCTGCTCTGCACCCAAGACCACCTGGGAGGGCAGCAGCAGTGCACAAGCAGTTTCAAAAGCCTACTCTTCTTTGCATTAGGAATGCCAGCCTGGAAATCAGGTCGTTTTTGTCTAGAATAAACAACTATTTACTAGACCAGACATTTCCAGATGTCAGAAAGCTTCTCTCAGAGCACTGAGTTTTATGAGTCCATAACAAATGCAGCATACCAAGGCTCAGTACAAAGACCTTGTCACAGCTGAACCCAGGGAACTTTCGTAAGCTTTGGTCCAAACAGGCCCTTGCAATGCACCAAAACTTCTTCCCCTAACAGCACCTTGCACTCCAGTGTCTCCAGCTGGGGATATGCAACATCAGTTTTGGAGGGTGTAGAAAAGAGCAGAATGACCAGCAGTGATGCTGACTTTCCCTCAGAGGCTGCTGAGATCCAACCCCAGATTTAATCCTTTTAGACCACTGTAATGACACAAAAGTCTTAGGGGGTCATTTCTAGGCATGGTCATCAGCTCTTCCCATGCCCAAGGTTTCTTTGTTCAGAACAGGACACTGCTGCTCCCAAGATGTCAGAGCTTTCACAGGGTGAGCACAGCATCTCTCTGCCTCACAGAAAAAACCCAAAGCATGGAGTCCAGAGACCAGTTGTTATTGATGAGAAATACTAAAATATTATCACTATTGGTAAAATAGTCCACGAGTCCTTGGATTGCAACTGCTGCACCTACTGAAACCAGCAAATGCCAGAGCTATGAATCCCTCAGGAAGGGACAAAGGCCAGGTGAAGGGCAGGTGATGGGCAACAAGGAGCGATGCAATCTGGTTACACTAGCTAAGGTAAAATTTACAATGGCTATCAATCCTCATGCTTTAAGTCATAAACTGAGCACCATCTGGGGCCAGAAGGAAATTTCCCTCCCTGGTGCACTATAACACAATTGGCTGTGTGTATTTCTTCCTCTGCATCACCACTCGTGGCTCTTGTCAGAGACAGGAGACAAGAATGCACAGATCACTGCTCTGCAGCAGCAATGGCTGAGCTGTTAATTTGCTTCATAGCCCATACAGATTACAATAATGGTATTAATACTGCAGCAGTCATTTTCCCAATATACAGTCATAGTTTCTCTAATTCTGAAACAAACCCTGATAGCAAATTCAATGATTCCAACAACTAATCAAAAGCACTGGTCTAGGTTTTTATCGGGTCTGAGTGATTTACTAGTTCTGGTTTGGAAAACAAATCTCACAATCTAATTACTTATATTTTTAAATTACATATCAAGTATATTATCTAGCATTCAATTTAACAGTAGCAATAGCATGAAGAAAAAGCACCAATGATGTTTAAAAAAGCAATTTAGAATTCAGCTTTGAATTTGCTTTAAAGGAAAGATGTAAGTATTATCTTCCTGACTGAGATGTATTAACACTCTCCCTTTCCATTATCTGAACATCTCACTTGCCCTAAAGCACATTTGTGGAGACAGTGAGAGACTGCATGCATTTTCTATATCCATAAATTACAGATGTTGCTCTGAGCTACTCATCTATCAAGACAATTTTCCATAGGAGGAAGACCAACCTGAAAAGTATCTGACGCAGGATGTGGAAAACAATTAGTAAAAACACACAGTCTTCAGTCCTAATTTGTTTAATGGGAATGTCCTCTACCCAAAGCTTCATAAGGGGGTGATAGAATAGAGAGAAGCAAACCAAAGCCTAAACAAGACTTCTGGGTATCAAACCAAAGCCTTTGATGCATCACTAACACTCTGGTCTGCGCACACACTGCTGTAACAACCTCAGTAAGGAGGACATGGATAACTTCGTGACACCCTCTGTGTTGAATAACTTATTAGCTGGAAAATATGAACCAGCATAACATCATGTCACATATTTTACAGGCTGGCACATCTGTTCCATCAAGCCTACATAGATCATCATTATATTCAGTTCCATGGGCATGCTCTGTGCATCTGTGGAGGGACTGAAGACCTGTATCTAACATCGTATGTGATTATCCTAAAGCTGAAGTGTATAGAACAAAAGTCAATATCAGAAGAAAGTGCAAGTAGCAGTTAAAAAAAAATAAAATAATTCTGCCATCACAGAGACCAGTTACCGTGTCTTAACCTTCCCACTTTCAGAGGCAATTTAAAAAATTAATAAATGCTGAGAACACAGATAATATTAAGAACAGAATCTTTTCTAGGTTGCATAGAATACAGAGCATGACTTAACAGAAAAGAGGGAAAACAGTACTTGAGGGAGATAAAAGAATGTTACATATTTGAACACTTAATGCCAATCATGTGCTCATCCTAAACAGAAGACAAATACTGCATTGCTTCTTTCAGAGCTGGGTAAAAGGAAAGACAGAGCCTTCATGTACAGAAAAATGTCCCTTCTTCACTACAATTTGCATTTCAGAAATCATAAAATACCCTGGGTTCCTCCCCGAGTTCTCTGTTGTACAATCTCTGCAAAAGCCATTGTTTCCTTTTGCTTTGTAAAGCATTTTTGTAAAGATGAAGGTTTCTAAACCTATGAGACAAGTTGTTGGTTTTCTTGTCCTCCTCACCAAAATACAAATCTTCAGTGGAAAAAAAAAGAGCACTTCAACTCTGTTCTGACTTATGCAAATAAAACAGTGAGTGCCATGGGATCAGCTACTGTCACACGCAATACAACAACACTTTGGGCTTCATTTCCCCACAGTCAAATGAAGGATGACTTCTGAAACAAGGGAAGGAAGAAGAAACACACTAGTGTAGAAAACATTAACAGCCACGTTTCATCAAATTATTGCCAGCTAGAAAGCCAGTGTTTAATATCAACAGTTCCATCTTGCAGCCCCAAGGAACCTACCTTCAGTTTCTCCACCACCCACACTGCACCCAGTAGGCAAAACTTCTACAACTGGGAGCCTGTCAGACTGAGATCTGCACGGAGGTACTTACGTAAGAGCCCTGATTTTCTCAAATGCTGATCACCTAGTAGTCCTCTGCAGATTAAATTAACAACTACTGGGTACCCAGCAGAAACAAAACCCAAAAGATTACATTTATTTGGAAATCTAACTTTCAAGCCTCATCCTTAAAAAACTATCTTGGTATGATTACGTTTAAAGGAGTGAGATTCCCTTTGGAGTCCATCTGCCCAGCTCTTAACAGGCTGCAACAATACTTGCTGAGAAGACACAGGCACTGCCTCTGTGTCAAACATGAGCATGTTTTTCCCACCACAGCATTCCCAGCCCTTGTGCCTGTGAGGAGAAAGAGCCCAGAGCTAGAACTGCAGCAGAGACAATGGAATACAGGCATGCTCCACAGACAAGCACTTTACTGGTTTAATGGTGCAACAGGCTTACTTTAAGCCTTCTATTGAAAACACCAGTGTCTCTCACACAGATGAACCACTGCTCTTTATGCTTCCAGTACCACCAGCCTAGAAAGAGGGAAGATTCTAACCATTTACTACACTCCTATCATTACAGTGCAACCCTTTGCTTGGTTGGTGCAAACAGAAAAAAAGAAACAAACTTTATTTTATTCTCATTCTGGTGGGTTTTCGTTTTGGGTTGGTTTTTTTTGCATAGCAAGTAGATTTCACAGGAAGGTTAGTAATGAAACCCTAAAAAACATTTACAGGATTAAAGTCAGAAACTGGAAGAGCAGTAAATAATCTACTGTAAACACAAAGAAATTGAGGGCAGTTTAAGTGAGGCAGTATCTTTGATCCACTGTCTCTCATCATCAGTGAAATCTGAGAAAACACAGAGTAGTATGATGTGTGTGACCTCAGGAAACTGAAATGCAGTTAATTAAGAAACAGAATTTTGCCTTTTGATCCTTCTAATAACTCTCCTCTCATTGGCATGTACCCAGAGCAATAAGAGAATGAAGGGTTTAGGTCACTGTTGCTGAAGGCATTATTTTCTACAACCCCTCTCCCCCATGGTGCTGTGGAGAGCTCACAGCTCGTCTGTCCTCACTATGTATTATCCTCCTTATGCACACACTGATCCTTACAAATAAGGAATGTGGTTGACCTGGCAACAGGATGTTCATTTCCTAATTTATCCACCATTTCTTTTAATAACATTAGTCTTGGCTAAGGAGAGAACAGTCCTGGTGTCACACAATATTGCCTGGCTGGCTATACCAAGCACAGCCATGCCCAGCCACTCTGTGTGGAGAGAAACACTGCATCACCAGTGTGCTTCTGCCAGACAGGAAAACAGAGCAGCAGCAGCAAAACCTTCTGTCTGACTTCCATAATTCAGTAGCACCTTAGGATGTTTTTTCCCCCAGTTTGCTAATTGGAATCAGAAGGAGTGGAAATGAAACCCTGCAACGAAGCTTCTGGGCATGCAGTGGTCTTGTGAGAGGAAGGGGAAAAAAGGGTGATTAGACTAGGGAAAGCAAGAGACCTGTCCAGGATGGACTGATCCTTGAGAAGTCTACGGGGAGACATTATTGTGTCTCCCCCAGCCTTGACAATAAGATGCACACTGGTATCTAACAGCCTTGGTTTGGAATGTCTAACCTGAGGCAGATTTACAAGGCCTTGGTTTCCAGAGACAAGGATGTGCATCATCTGCAGCATAACCTGTACTTGACAGAGCTCCCAGCAAACACAGCTCGACAGGAAGGTGAGCTCGTGTTCCCATGCTGCCATCATGTTTATTTTGCTCATGTTCTGCATCCATTCCTCTACACTTTTTGTACAGCTCTAATGAAGCAGTATGAATTTGCCACATGATTCCAAGGTGTCTGTGAGCAAGCCAGCAGCAAGAAGCAGTCAGTTACACCATAAGCACTCTGTGCCATGTCTTCAGCTTAATGTCTCCAAATGAGCAGCACTGCAGATAAGCTCTGATCACTGTCACCAGTGCCACCCTGCTCTTGAGGCATTCAGACCTTCCCAGCCTCTCTGCAAGGTTTTGTAGACAGAACACCAACACACAGTGCAACTCTCCTCTTGTTAATGCAGACAGGCCCCAGGGCTGTGCCACCTGCTGCTGGGGTGCATAATGGTGGCCTGCCTGGTACTGCAGCATCAGCACCCAACTTGGGACAAAATAAGAAAGAAGGTTCAGTCCTTTCTGACACAAAGGACTTGACAATAACCATTTCATTTGGTTTGATTCCCCCCCTCCCCCAGATAAATCAGGCTGTCAAGCATATTTCCAATATACATAAAAGATGTGTAAAATCCAACAACATATATCCCTATAAACTGAAATTTTGCAGAGGTAGTGCATTAAAAGACAGAGAATTTGAAGGCAGTGTTTGCCAGTAAGAGCTGGAGCACAGCCAGAAAGCTACAGTATACAAGGATTTTAATGGCTCTGGAATGTATGGTACCCTGTGGTGAAATTAGTTAACAGATTAATTTTTCCTCTCTAGGGGGCTACCCTCCAAAGCCTGCAGGTGTGAGACCCGAGTGTGTGACTGTGCTTGTCCCCACCTGAAGCCATTTGCCTGGCACACAGCTGGAGCAGCTCTGCATTGTTTGGGAGCTCTGAGGAGCAGTGTGCCTGCAAGTCAGGATTTGAAGGAGCATCAGCAGCACACTGTGCTGAACGTGCACCACATCAGGTCACACTCCTGCCTGCCTCTAGTCTGCAGTGGCTGTTCTCACAGATAAAGATTGAATTTGATGGCTATATTCTCCAGAGCCTCCTCCCTCCAGCACTGCTTCACACCTGAACAAACCCAAGTGCAAAATGCCTCCACTCGGATCTGGTAGCAGTTAGCCTACCATCTTTACAGGCTATAAACAACATGCAAGACAGCAAAAGCTCCAGCTCTGTGTGGAGCAACTCAGTAGGTCCATGGCAACCACAGGAAAACATCCTCCATTTCTGCATTAGTAACATTATTTTTAACACAGCATACACCAGATTACCCACTGACTCCCTTGCTAGGTAGAGCTTTCCAAATAAGTCTATGCATCATAAAAACCAAACCCAAAACACAACACACAAAACCAACAAGAGCAATGTTGAAATATCTACTGTGCATAGTTGGTAAGTACTTACCAACATTTATAAATAAAAATCACCTATAAGAATTCATCCATAACGTTCACTGTACCCAGAAATTATTAACTGATAATGAAAAATCTAAAATAGCAATGACAGGCCCAGTCCTAAATGAGCTCAATACAGAACTGCAGTCAAACTGTTTTCTCCTTGCATGAAAATATATCTTTCAGGTTCTTGTCAGTCCAGAAGTAAACTGCCTCAAAAAAAAAACCAAACCAAAGCCCTGCTGACACCTAACCACCCTCTTCTGGGATGCATTAAGAGAAGTGTGGCCAGTAGGTCAAGAGAGGTTCTCCTCCCCCTCTACTCTGCACTGGTGAGACCCCACCTCGAGTACTGTGTCCAGTTTTGGACACCTCAGTTCAAAAAAGATAGAGATTTGCTGGAGAGAGTCCAACGCAGGGCCACCAAGATGATTAGGGGAGTGGAGCATCTCCCTTATGAGGAGAGGCTGAGAGAGTTGGGGCTCTTTAGCCTGGAGAAGAGGAGACTGAGGGGAGACCTCATTAATGTTTATAAATATGTTAAGGGTGAGTGTAGAGAGGATGGAGCCAGGCTTTTCTCAATGTCGTCCAATGACAGGACGAGAGGCAATGGGTGCAAGTTGGAGCACAAGAGGTTTAGGCTCAACACGAGAAAGAACTTTTTCTCAGTGAGGGTGCCAGAGCTCTGGAACAGGCTGCCCAGGGGGGTTGTGGAGTCTCCATCTCTGGAGACACTTAAGACCCGCCTGGATCTGTTCCTGAGTGACTTGGTCTAGGTGATCCTGCTCAGGCAGGGGGGTTGGACTAGATGATCTTCTAGGTCCCTTCCAGCCCCTAATTTCTGTGATTCTGTGATTCTGTGATCTGTGATTCTGTGATTCTGTGATTCTGTGAAAAGAAAGTTATTTTCTCTGCATATCATTGACCTAGGACATACCTACACAGTCTGGAAATGCTGCTTATGAGTATCAGATGTGACTAAAATCTCAAGAAAAAGCCACATTCAGCAGCAAGCACACCCAGTCCTTTGTTTCCCAGCACACTGCTGCTGTTGAGTGTCCCCTCAGCACCTTTATGCTTGTTTTAGCAGCAGCCAATGTTAGTGCACAGGTACAAAAATAACTTTTTATTCTGCTGATTCAGGTAAGGCAGCAGCCTTTGCAGAAAAGCCTGGAGGGCTTCCTAGCAGCCAAACAGTTGCATGGCAATAGCACCAGGGGGGTGTCTGGGGGTGGTAAATCAGGGACAGGGCTTCTGGTGTCCCAAAAGTCACCCTCCACTCATCCTACACCCTCTATCAAGCAGGTACTTGCAATCTCCAGGGTTCTCTTCAGAAGCCTCTGCCATTCCTTTGCAGGGCTAGGTGGGGTTTGCAGGTTGCCTGTACATCCCTCTCAAGGCCCAGAATGCCAGCTGCAACACCCAGAAATGCACAGTGCTCACAAGAATATCCCCCCAGATCCCACACGTGCACTCCTGTGGGTGTCTGAAATGCTTCTGGCTGCTCAGGCCTGTTCAGTGCCACCTGTGAGGAAGGCTTTTCTTGGCTCAGCACAGGCAGCAATGGCAGGATTGGTGCTGCCACCACAGAGAGTCAGGTTGCTGCTGCTGCAGTGAAACTCCCTTTCCAGCAATCTCCTGCTCTCCTCAGGGCTTCCCAGCTACCACCCAACTCTCCCTACTAGACTGCACAAGCAAATGAGGGAGAATGCACCCCACTCAGCTGCATTGCCTTGTGAGGTAGCTCCCTTTCTCCTCCAGGGAAAATAAAGCAGTCAATGGGGCAAAAGCAACCCGTGGGCTCTCAGTTGAGCCACCCTGGCCTGTAGGTCTTGTTAGGGAAGCAGATCAAATGATACAGCTCTTCCAACACCTACCAGGATCCAGGTGAGGGGAAGAAAACTGGTCATCAGAAACATGGATCCCTGCTGAATGAGGGAAATGATTTCACATATGCTCCTACATTATGTCCTCATTACCCTCAAAGGTAAATGGAGGGACAGTGATTTACACAGCCTCCAGTTGGGTATTATGGTACCACTGCTAGCTCTGACAACAGAATCTTCTCATTTTCCCCTGTGACAACCCCAGGCAATTCCCTGCTTCACTTTCAAATCTCTGCTCCCAGCCAGGAGCAGCTCCATCAACTAAAGAAATGTGGTTGCCCAGGTCAGGGAGAAGTCCTTCAGAGTTAGTTAACTATCATAGCAAAAAATATTTGCATTTAGCCAATCACCAGCTGGTTGCAGCTGGCCACAAAACCATTCAGTATTATCTGCCCTTAGAATAATGTCTCTAAACAAAATAGCTGTCATTATCTGTAAATTGACTATTTTAGCATGGCACTTCTTTCATTCTACTCACATATTTTTGTAGGGACAGGGAAGGAGAGAGCACTGACCATGTGCCTGTTTCCCAAAGGTTCCTAAGTGGTCTCCATCCCTCTTACAACCTCCACATTCAAGCTGAGGGATTGAAAAGCATTTGGGGTAAGAGCCTCTTCAGCATTTAGCCCTAAAGATGGTCTTTTTAATAGCCATAAAATCTGCAGGGGGAATAGATGAACGAAAAGGTTTAATGGATGTCTTGCATTTTACTGTGTTCCACAGGGACCAGGTGGTTTTACATCCTGTAGCTAGACTTTTGCTGAGGTGGTTCAGAATTTCCATTTCAATCTATGCATAGCTTTTATCAGTGCTCTTCCTGAAACTACATCCATTATATGGGGAAACTAGATTACATAAACTTGATTTCAAGATCTTAAATCATTGTCTGGGTAAGGCATACCTCTGTGAAGCTACACAGATTGTTCTGTAGCATCAGTAATAGACTACCATGTAATCCTCAGTATTGTCTCCTATTGAGAATTTTATTTAACATAAACCACGTTTTATAGACAGGTTGGGACTGGAGGTTGAGGGCAGCTTTGTGCAACATTTCTGTTAGGGAAACTAACACCTTGGTGCTTTTTTTTTGTGTGCAGCTTTGGATTTAAAATCTCCCTAGGGGGGCAGTTTGGAAGGATAGTCATTATTTAGTTAGTACTCTTCTCAATTAGCATCTGGAGTTAAAGATCCACAAGTAGGTATATAGCCAAGAAATTCTCAGAAGAATTCCCTACCAGTAACTGAATATGCAGAAGTTCAGAAAATGGCTCATCCTCCCTCACTTCAGCTTCTTCAGAGATTTTCTTCCTTTAAATTAGCAAAACCAAATGCAGAGTAAGCAGGACTGGGTGCTTTCCTCTACTTTGATGCTCAAAGAGTACAACCCAAAGGCAGCTATAAAATCATTTTCTTTTCCAGTTCCTAAACACAACACATGCACACCTAAGAACAGATGCAGGTAATGTCTGCTGTGCAAACAACACTGTGTCATTAACCACACAAGGTCACTATGGTCCTGCTCAGGCATGCATACAGCTGCTCTGGGTATCAGAACCCAGGATCAACAACAGCTGCTCAGAACCCTGGAAAAATCAGGATCTTACATGCACATTTGGAAGTTGAAGCTCAGGTATCAAGTGAACTATGTGGAGATTTTCACAGCTTCCACAGAAACCACCCTCCCTAGCAGACTATGACATACATCTTGTTTAGCCAGCCCACAACTGCTGCCTGATGAAACAGCATACACACAAGGGCAGGCACACAACAACATTTAGTAGGGAGACAGGGGTGGAAAAAACGTCCTGTCTGCTACTCATCTGTTACTAGCTGGTTTGAACCATTACTTTAAGGACTCTAAAGGACTCCATTAGCTTAATTCTTTAGAGATTTAGGGCAATACTAAGTCAAATCCCTACACTAATAGTCACTATAGGTCACTTATTCCCTATTGCTTAACAACAAATTCCATTCTTCCAAATAACTGCAGTATAAAGGTTTGCTTCTGGAGGGATGTTTCTACTCACAGGAGAAGCAAGCAGCTCCATATAGGTTACCATACTGTTGGGAAGAGCAATGTAGCTCCAGTCCTACTTCAGCTCACCTCTGGCAAAAACAACTATGCTGGCAATTGCTCCTGCACTACTGAGCAAGGAAGGTGCTGGAGTATATAGGAAGCAGTTACCTGGAGAGGGAAGGCAGGGTAGCTCACAGCAGTGCTTCTCATGTCCCTACAGCAGCAAGGGCTTCCACATCCCTGCCTTCCTTCTCAGCATGGAGAATCACAACTTCACCTTCACTTCTTAGATGCCACAAGTCAGCTGTGTATAAATACCTTAAGGTAAGACAGCTCAAGGTAAGCACACTAAAATAATTAGTTTTTATATATTAATGTAAATGACTACCCAATCAGACTACAATCTGTAGCTGAAAACCATCTATGGCAGAGCCAAACTCATTGTTACACTGAGAGAAGCCATGATGAAAAATCTTTCTCTGTAGTTTGCAACAAGCCTGAGGAACAAAGTCTTCCAACATCCAGGGAAACATAACTTCCAGCATTCTTAGTAACATGAGTTCATGTCAGTTGTAAGTAATCGTAATTCCTGAGAAAAGAATTCCATTTGCATCATGCGAAAGACAGCAGAAGACCACAGGTATTACTCAAAAAGGCTGGTTCTTTGCCTGCTGAGATGAGTCCATAAGCAACTACTCAGAAAACCAAGGAGAACTGACTGAGTGGGCATACACACTGCAAGCTGTGTTGGCACCACCACGGATCTTCCACCCATTTAGATGTAAATTCAGTATTCCTGGTCCCAGACCATGTGCTGCCTAAGGAAATAACGTTAAATGATGAGTGAGCACAAGGAGGCTGGGGAGGAAAGGGAATGCCAGTTGCACAGCTTTTACACTAATCCTTATCAATCACTCTCAGGGCAGAATACCTGTTCTCTCCTACTTTCTTAGCTGGAGGTAAGGTGCTTTTACTGGAAGTTAGCTGTGGATAAGAGGGAAATAATGATAAGAGAACAAGTAATACAATATGTTAAAGAGCCAGCTGTTAGGGCAACCCAGTCCACTCCCGTGCTCTGGAAATGGGAAGTTTTTTCCCCTCCCCAAGCACCCCTCCATGGTAGCCATCTCATTAGCAATGCTGGCACTGGTGTGGGAGGGCAAGCCCCATGGCAGGGGCATGCTTTGTTATTAATGCACCACTTTGCTGCTGATCACAAAACAGAAATGTATTTCATATGGCTACACATGTAGGTTTTTCTTAAGCTCTCTTCCCATGTACTGAATATTCCTGCAACTAGGGTAGAGTAGAAAAAAAATAGGGTTTTGTGGAAGAAAGAGCTTTTCATTACAGCTATTGTGTTTGGTAGAAACAAACACATCTATGGAAGCCACTATTGCAGGTCTGCACAAAGAGCCTCACACCTAAATACCAAAAGTAAGTTACAGAAGAAAGATTCAGTAGAACTGCTGACATGTAATGCAACCAGGAGACAGTAATGATTACATTGTTATTCTCACAGAATAAAAACACTAGTGTGCCAAAAATGTACACAATATTTTAGCAATCCCAGTTAAGCAGGATCAGAGATCCCCAAAGATCCTACATTGTAACAGAAGCACACATTTACAAATATAAAATTAAACTAAATAGTTAACCTGCACATGAGAGATGTCACTCAAGCAAGCGTAATTCCAGTTTTCTTGCATTCTGGAATTTCTATTTGCTGAGAAAAATCCTGTTACCCAGGCCACAATTCCTATTTTTCCCCTCTAATTCCATTCTCATCCACCCACTTGAGCNCCTGGGCTAGTTGAGGGTGTCCCTGCTCCCTGCAGGGGGCTGCACTAGATGCCCTTTGGAGGTCCCTTCCAGCCCTAACCATTCTGTGATTCTATGATTGCTTCTTCCTGCCCTCTCAGGCCCTTGGCCCTGCTTAATCTGAGCTCTGTTTGTTCTCATCTCACTATCTCACCTCCCATGCACCAGTCACCAGTCCCTGCTCTGCTTCTACTCCTCCAAAGGCCCTCACCTAAGTTCTCCACCCACCTTCCCTGCTCCCACACCTCCCTCCTTGCTGTCCATAAGCTCTTCCTGGGGTTCCTGCATCCACCCTCCCCCAACTCCATGTGCAGTCACAGCAGCTTTCTCTCAGGCTGCAATGGCAAGAGCTCTGTGAAGGGGAAAATCAGTCCTGGCACAGCACACTGCTGCAACAGGAAAAGATTAACACCAAGGGGAACCAGCTGAGAGCCTAAAGCCACAAGATAGTGTATTCAGTTCAGTGGGCATCAAAAATAACCCGAAGGGACAGAAAATGATGTCTGGACACAGAATCTGCAGAGTCCTAGAACAATATGCACAAACATACTTAGACTCACAGCTCCTACCTAAATGCCCACCTCCCCTAGCCCAGGTCTACAGCTCATCAGCCACTGACCTCCTTTGTGAATCCTGAACTTGGCTGTGAGGTTCTGAGAAGTCTGCCTACAGCACAAGCTAGCTCAGACTTGCACAGGCTCACAAACTGACCAAAACCAGAGAACTTTGCATAGCTCAGTGTAGACTTGGATGGACACCCTGACCAATTTCAAGCCTCTGCTTTGAAAAGAGCTTCAAAAGAGGAACAGGTATGCATTTATTTCAAGGTAGGTAAAATATCTTTACTCCTTATATTCAGAAATGGAAGAACTTACTTGAAACTCCTGCACTGCAGCTTGAGGCAGAAGCTTGGCTCCAAGGCACCCCAAATGTTGCTGATGTGGAGAGTCACCTACAGGTTACAGCAGGGTCTCTGTAACAGAAAGACCCAGGTTACGTTGGCTTCTTTCACAATTAACACACACATACTCAACTTTTTAATCGTTTTTTTTTTCCACATTATTGTCATTTCAGCTGCTAGAAACAGCACCCTTGAAAATTTAGCCATGTTTTTCTGTCAGCTCTGTATCGTTCTGCTGGGGCCTATTAGGCCTTTTAAGCGGATTCGAAGACCAGCTTGGCAAGAAGACACAGATTGTGATTCCTTAAATTCTCTATATTTCTCCTTCTGTGTTTTTCTCAAAAGCTTTGAAAAGGGTTATTTAGAAGACTTTTCACCAATATGAAGCTGGTAAAGATATCTGTATGTGGGCAAATGTAGTAAGCAGCTTGAAACAGTAAAGGGATTAATCAAGGGTATGTTTCTTTCTTGTTCATTGCTCCCGTGAATACTTTTTTTGAGGATTTTTGGCACCCGTGACTTGTGCATGACCAGATTCTACATTTCAAAACCAAGCCTGATTATTTTGCCCATCTCTTCTTCTAAGGGACAAACTTCAGAGAAAAGATATAAAAACAATTTAAGAAGTTATCTGTGTATATCCTGATCTGAAGCCTCAAAGCAAGAACTCCAAATCAAGAATTATTGGAATTCTGAGTCTTTTCACCTACATTTAACAAGGCTTCTTTGATGGAAAACTCATGTTATATTAAACCAGAATTTCCACTAGTGTTTATTTTATTGTAAATAAATAAATAAATAAATAAAATATATCTTAGATTTCATTGCAAACAAGCAAAAAAGAAGAATAAAGTTGGCAGTCCTCCTGCTGCTTCCCGCCTGTCCTCCAGGATCTTCATATTATGATTATTATTATTATTAATAGTGATTTCCCCCAATTATCAGTCAAACCTGCTGTGCAAGACAAAGCTGAATTGCCACACAACATTTTTGCTGATGGACTCTGCCAGACATTCTCAAGAACAGTATCAGAATATTTTTAAAGCTGTTACAAACTGACCTATATTCTTCCCTTCAATAATGTCAGTATAAATACCAAAACCCATGATTCAATCTCCAAAAAAAAAAAAAATGATGGCTTTGCTGGAACAGAAAAGATACTTAAAAATGAGTCCAATAGATCAATACAATTAGAATGGGTCACCTGAACCTACTTGTAGCTCTATGTTGTGATGGATGGAACAAACTTAAGTAGCCTAACACAAAACAACAACCTTGAAAGTCACCTCACTGTCCTTCTAAGGTAGCCTCTGTTAGAATAATATAGGATATTTCAACAACGTCTGCAGTTTTGGGAAGGTTATGAGGATTCCGTGAAAGTAGTGCAAGTAAAAAAAAATAAATGAATAAAACATTTCCAGTAACATGGAATTCTCTTTATTGAAACTTTCCTTAGTTAAACTTTTTAAAAATAGGTTATAAAGTCTGCTAATTATAGAGTACTGAACCTCATTCAGTCAATCACAACACTGGATCCACTCAGAATAAACACTACCACTGCTGATAAACTTACAATATTCTTCTTAATACCATTTAGCTCCTTATATGAGCAAGGACATAATTAAGGTGCTTGATGCTGATCTATGCAGAATACTCATGTTTAAAGGAGCCACTGTCAATATTTCACATTGCTGGATGAAGCGTAACGAACACTAATGAAGAGCTTTGTCATGGTCTTCTAAAGAAGTCTAATAGCCTGGGAATCCTGACACTGAACACATTAGTTCATTCAAATCTCATTTCCCAGTCCTTCACCTGCAACTACCCATCTTTGATTCTAGTCAGAAAAGTTAATCTATTTTTTTCCTCTATCAAATATATCACTCTACTCTCGGGAGTCTGCTGCACAAACCCAGACTCTCCTAGACTCTTGAATACCCATCCAGTACAGGAAAAGCAAAAGGGACAACATGCATAACAGTGCTGCAAGGAAACAAGACACTCAAATGATATATTCTCATTTGTTCAACACAATATCTTTACATCCAGCTATTAGTGTTTTCACATTCTGTAATATGGTTACACATGCTCCTGTGACACACATAATCTTCTCTTTAGGAAGCTCCAGAAAATACACTTGTTGATTCACACTAGAGCAGAACATTATTAAATAAAATTAGTATTCCTAAGTGTGTGAATGTGCAGCGAAGAGCAAGTAAAGTGGATCCCAAAAGAGCATCATACTTATTTTTACATCTGTATTTTTTGCTGAGATAATTCATAATGCATCCTGGTTACAAGCCATCTCCCAACACAGCTCTTACACTTGTGCTGGAGTGCCAGTTGCATTGGGTAGCAAAACCTACAGAGTAGCAAGATCTCAATTCTCAGTATTTGCTATTGCACAAAGACTTTAAAATAGCTTTTTATGATATCTGAATGAGATCAACAGAATAACCCCAATAAATATAAAAAAGGGGTTTTTCTTATTAGCCCTGTCCTACTTTTAAAGCCTCTAATAGCACTGCTATTCTCTGCCTCCCTTGCAGCAGGCTGCACAGTTTGCTCCTGTCTTTGCAGCATGGCTAATAAGGTCTGGGTTAGAGTAGCGTAGACCTCGGGCTACCAGTGTGTAGGAATCAATTATGCAAAGCCCATTCATTTGGGTACAATGTGCTAACTGCTGCTGTCATCGCAGCAGAATGGCTGCTCGTATTGGTTTCAGGGATTTCTCCCACCCTCTTCTTTTTATCACTGCAGTGTCTTCCCCCGCTGCCAGGGCTGGCATTCCCTCCAAACACACTGCTCCTCCCTAGGATGCAAGGCTTGCTTCAAGATTCATCAAAACCAACTTGAAATAAAAGCTGAAAATGTGAATTCAGCTTAGAGCACGAGTTTCACACGCAGTGAAGACCCCAATTCATTTAGTATATCAAATCACAGGTTCAGTTATAAATGTCTTTTGCAAAATTAAAGAAAGAAAAACCTCTAAAAGCCAAGAGCTGCACAAATGAAGAAGCCTTTCTATAACCTTCATTTTTAAATAGATAGACAACGTGTGTATTAACAAGATACTCTGATATAATTCTTTGTTGATATAGTTAGTATGTAGTGGGAACACTTAAAGCTCTTAAAAGTGGAAGTAGCATTAGCTAGCTGAGATTTATTTTTAAATTTATTTTTATAACATGTTTATCCATTTCAATGTCAATCATAATACTTATAGGGAGTTATTATTTGTAACTATAGAATTGTTAAAAAAAATCAAAACACACTCAAGAGACACTGTAACTTCTATATATGAGATTTTCAAGGACCCCTAAACCTATGAATTAATTCAAAGGCACTGAAATAGGTGGGCTTCTCAAGGAGCATTTCAAGTTGCATTACTGTTAGGAAAGCTTATTTTTAAAAAGTGCCCGTTTCTCTGTTAGTTTAGTATGCCAGGTCTGCTCAAAAAAAGGTCAGCTGGGAACCAGCAAGGAGGAGGGGACAGGACTACCCCTTTTGGCAGGAGCAAAGCCATTTCATTGGCACAACCAACTCACACAACCTCACATCCTACCTTACTAAAGGACGTGAAAAACAATGCGAAAACATAGTAATGCCACTGAAAATCATGAACTTGCCACACATGATTCAACATTGCATCTAATTCAGAAAATAACAGCCCTTAAAAGTGTATCTGAGCCCGTAAATGCAGTGAAAAGTTAGTGGCAAAGAACCACAAGTGCCTTGCATGTTGCCAGGGAGATAAATTCAGAAAGAAACAGGAAACAATGCTCCAGTCTCTAAACGTGAGGTACTAATGTGGAAGGAGGGGCACAACTCCCAACTTGCAGATCCCGAGCTTATACAAAAGACCCCAAACAAAGGACACATCAAAACCCTCAGGAGTGCTGCTGAAACCAAAGGATCAGCACTTCACTAGAAACTGAGAGCGTTTCCAGCTACCTTATTTCTGACTGAGAAGGCAATTGAAAGAGTCTGAGTTCTGTCATCCCTTCTTTAGCTGCTTCCCCACCTGTCCACGAACAGCCCGAGGTCTCCTGCCAAGCACCACTGCTCCAGGGGAACTGCAGGAAAACCCGGCACGGAACTGCCCCGGATCAGAAGAGACAAAGCGTGCTAATTAGACTCAGAGCTGGGACACAGGTGCATTCCCATAGTGAGAATGATAGAGCACTTGGCTAGAGAGCAGGAAAATGCTTGAACTAAGTCATGCAGCACATCAGCAGGGCCAGAGGAGGCCACAGAGATGCTCAGAGGCTGGAACAGCTCTGCTATGGGGACAGGCTGAGGGAGCTGGGCTTGTTCAGCCTGGAGAAGAGAAGGCTCTGGGGAGACCTTAGAGCACCTGCCAGTGCCTGAAGGGGCTCCAGGAAGGCTGCAGAGGGGCTGTTGCCAAGGGCCTGCAGTGAAAGGACGAGGGGGAATGGGTTGAAATGAGAGCAGAGGAGATTTAGACTGGATCTCAGGAAGAAGTTGTTTCCCTTGAGGGTGGTGGATCAGTGGCACAGGCTCCCCAGGGAGGTGGTTGGGGCCCCATCCCTGGAGCTATTGCAGGTGAGGTTGGCCAAGGCTCTGAGCAGCCTGGGCTAGTTGAGGGTGTCCCTGCTCCCTGCAGGGGGGCTGCACTAGATGCCTTGTGGAGGTCCCTCCAGCCCTAACCATTCTGTGACTCTATGATGAAGGGTTGTAAGGTTAGAGAGCAGTGTGTCTACACGGACAGGAGCCCGAGTCTCAACTGTCCACTTCTCCATGGCTCTGGACAGATGAGCAGCCTGGTTATCTGGAGCCTAACTGATCCCTTCACAAGAGTACTGGTGAACTAACAATCAGTCACACCTTCCACTTGGACAGTATCAATTACACACCATCCTCAGTCTCAGGGAGAGGCTGGGACCAGAAGGACAGCTCAGTGTGAACGCTGCTGGGCTGGCAGAGTGCTCGCTTTCTGCTCTGCCACCCCGGGACTAGCTTACAAGTACCTGTGAAACTTGTTCCTTCCCCACCTCCCAGCCTCCCCTAAATCCTTTCAATTCAATCTCAAACTGCAATGATCATTAAAACGAGTATGTCTGGCGCAAGTAAACGTGCCTTGACTAGCAACGATTCATTAAGTACCTGGCACTGGATCCATAATATGGGATTCTGACATGGAAAGAAAAGCTTTAGAGCTCATTCAAAAGTACGAGCTTTACATATAAAAGAGTTAAAAGGTACATCTTTGTCTAACCAGTAAAAGAAGATGAAGTCCTTTGTGATGATGTTGATTGTTTCATCCACTACATAAGCTCATTTTCCTATTTAGATACCACCTTTTCCAAATCACAAATAAATTAAGTCAACTTTAGCTAATGTGGTAATGATTTGTAGTGAGTGGCAGAAATTCCCCTGTAATTATGCATGAATTGATGTGTGATTTGCTAATGAGCTTAAGTGAAGAAATCATCATTTTGTGATAAATGCTTTATTTCTTAAAATGCTCATGACACATTTCTAATAGATTTAATCGAGCGCCTCACACTCACGTAACATTTACAATTATTAAGTGTGAGCTCTTTTACACTACTTCACAGCTTTGGCCAATTGCTGTGTGTTCAAATTTAGCATTTATAAATACAGTTATAACAGCCAATATGTTACTTTTGCTCAGAACCACGAGTTATTTCAGTTGGAGGTAATTTACATTCCGTACAAGTTTTGTGCCTCAAAGGCAAAATTCTTTTAGCATTTATTTATGGATGTACACATTAGGAAATGAAATCAAGTGTTTCTACCTTTCAGGACAAACCTAACCTTGTCCTTCAACATGCCATGTGAGGGGCAGCAAACTCCCACTACAGAAACCTTACTGCTGGATTCCCAACTTAAAAGAACTCCCAGAGTACGAGTGCTTCATCTCTCCTTGATCAGTCACCCCCAGTACTTCCAAACCTCCTGGATGAAAATAAGTACAAATTCAACTTGGTAGCAGAGCTGAATTTCTGTGGGAGCTGGGGAGGAAGAAAGCTTTCTAAAATGACCTGAAGGCATCTTATCCTACAGTCTCTTTACTGAGAATTTTAGCTCAGATCTTTCCTTCTAGAGCAAGCTGCTAGAGGGAATGGATGACCTCAGGGAGTCACAGACCTGGAGACTTCTCTGAGCTGTTGCATCCTTAAAGACTGGAAATCAGATACTTCCTACACTGCCACGTGCTCAGGTGCTGCAGTGTCGTTATCCTGGGTGTATTCCACACCTTAGCAACTTGCTGAAGGAGATCTGGCTGAACAAAGGGAGCAGCTCTGCTCTTCTTCCTCACACCCTCTTCCCCAGTGCTGCTTTTGAGCCCAGAAGTAAAAGGCCAAAGGGGAAACCTGTCTTGGCATTCCACACCTATGAGAAATTCTTGTTTGATTTCTCGCTAAAAATAAAAACCTTGCTTAAAAAGTGTATGAAACTCAGGATGGTGAAGCTGACCAGTTTTAAATGCTGAATCAGTCTTAAATAGTACTGGCAGCAAATCTCAAATGCCATGATTCCTTGCACAATGCTGTCCCTAGATAGAAAAGATCATTCAAAGTCTACCTATTAGCACCTCAAAAGAAAATAAGAGATCTTACAGGTATCAAATACATACATGTGTTTATTTTGATGTGAGGGTGGACTGCAGCCATTGAAATTCAAGTAAACGTGAAGAATATAATCTAAGAATAAACCCATACTGCTATCTGAAGAACAAAAAGAAAGAGGCTTAGAGTAACAGCTTGAGCACCTGAGTTCCCTGGAACACATCATTAATGTATAATTATCACTGAATACATTGATTTTGGTTTGAACTTGGTAACTTATCAGTGAACCCAAGCTCCAGTGATTTACATTCAAAAGGATTTTATTACATGTTCAATTCCCTTAGGATACCCAAAAGAATCATATCACAAGTATATCTTGGCAAAGCTCTCTCCTAAGAACGTTTACATTATAGCTGTTAATAAATCCATCTAGATGATAATCATTCTTCCTATCTCCTCACTTGTTCCCACATGAGGTCAAAAAGGTGAGTGATAGTGACAAACTGAAATCCATTCTTTTCCCTGAGCAGGTTCCATTCCTCCCTGATCCTCACAGCCATCATCATTTTTTCCCCCTCTCTCTGGTATGAAGTGGAATCACAGGAGAAGTCAGACACAATGTCTGGATGCCTCTGTCCTGTCAGCCTCTTACTGTCAAATTCCATCCTCCCACAGCCAGAATATGTTTCACAGCCTAATTCAGATCACTTAAACATCCTCCTTCCAATATCCAAACTCCTCCTCATCTTAGTTACACTCCCTGACTGTATTTTTAAAGTCTTTTTGTGGCCAAAGATTAAAAAATAAAATAAAATAATATGGTGATTGAGAAGGTTGGGATTTTTGAAGCAGGAAGATAATGAACATCCATTGGATTACAACAGGAGTTAGGCTGCTATTTGATTTACGTTCCTCTGAATATCTCTGGTTTAATACATCAAAGATAAAGTGTGGGAAAGACAGAGAAAAAAGAGTTTTGAAAAATGCAGGAGTAGGAAGTTCTCCTCAGAATAAGGGCAAGTAACTGTCAGTTTATTAAATGCTCAGGCTTCAGGAAAAACAAACATCCTCTGCCTTGCTCTTCTTTAAGGCTGACTGCATAGTCTCCTTAATTCCACTGCTTGCTTACAACAAAATACTAGCTTTCTGGTATAAAAGTTAACAAAGCTTCAACATACGGAATCTCAAATGTCAAAATTTGCATTCTTTTCCTGCAGCTGTGTATGCTGCTCCAACTGGCTCACACTCCAGTGCTACTCACAAAGTCCACCAAAAAACCAAGCAATAGCTGCTTTGTTTTAGACCCACAGAATCATCTGGGCTGGAAAAGACCCTCTAGGTCATTGAGCCCAACCACTCACCCTGCTCTGCATCTCCACTGAAAGCCATGTCCCCAGGCACTGTGCCTACACAACTCAAGCACAGCCAGCTGTTCAAAATCTCACTTTGCCCCTGCAAATTCTTCTGAGGAAAGTTCTGTGCATTTTTTGTTCCTCCGAGATATTTATTTAATATACAAAAATACATATTGTATTTTCAAGTATGTAAAGGTCAGGAAATTATATTTTTTCAAGTACATTAAACATTCAATATTTCTCAAGTAAATAAAGACCACACACTATCCTTACTCCTTTTGTTATATGTGCTAAGCCAGAAGCTCTCTCGTAAAAACATTGTGACTCATTTCTCTATTCAAAAAGGTCCTGCATTTAGAATTCTTTAAATTGTATTTTTCTTCATCTGGTTTCTTATTTTTGATGGGTCTAGCAGTAGTATTTCTAACACCTTGTATCCTACATATGGGATCAGTTATGACATTAGTGACCATTCCATATTTCAGCATAAATAGTACTTTGAAATGCAAAATACTATAAAATGATCAGGAGATTGTAATATTAGCATTATGTTTACTCAGTCTAAACTCACATCTGTAGTAAAAAGGAAACATTGCATTCATATGATCTGGATCTCAGATTATTCATCAATAATATTTATTATTTTATATGGCCCTCTACAATTTATGAATGTTATTTGCACTTTGCACCGAGCTGTAGAAATAATGAACAATATAAATTCTGGTTTTTATGTTCCCCTGAAACACTGAATAGTCCAACCTAAGCCATAATACCACTAAAACTCACAAAGAAAAATGCACAATCAGACCATTTTTAAAGAAAGGCTGTTGAGTTACTTTTTCATTAACACGGATTAGTGGTTTAAAATGAAAACAAACTATGCTGTTCCTCCTTTCTATAAACACAGTGGATTCTAAACTGACACACAGCCTGTCAGGCAGCAGGAGACAGCTATATATATTGTTTATTGCTTACCTAATAACGTGGGCTAACTAATTTTGCCCTGTTACTATCCATGTAGCAGCAATAATAGAATAATTGCCAGCAGACAGTAGCAATATTACACATTTCACTCCAGAGACAAAAGGAGGCCACCCCCTCCAGGAGTGATGCAGGTGTCCTGGCACACACCATTCCTGTGGCCAACACCCACACCACACCACAGCCCACACTCCCCACAGCTTCCACACACACAAGGTGGCTCCTTAGCTACCCAAACCACATCAAGCCTCAAATACCTGTCACAGATAGGACTTCTGTCATCAGCTGTCCATCTGTGGCAGCACATACTCACTTCAACCATGTAAGAGGGCAGTTGATACTGAAATACAGGAGCAGAAGGGATGGGCAGAATTCAGGCACACTGCCCCCAAACTGCTTCCAAGAGTAAGCAGAGACACTCCTGGTGAGTTAGTGGAGACTTCTGAGCTACTGACTTCTGCTCTTGAAGAGCTAGTGGTATTAAATGACCAGTAATTAGTAGGTTTTACCCCCCAAGCACTTGACAAGCTGTGATAGGAGCTATTGGGGCACACTGCAGATTAATGAGCACTCAGAAATGACTCACGGCCTCCGTGTCAGCGCCTGCTGGAGCCACAGTGATGGTGCTAACGCAGGGGCCCTGCATCCCAGGAGCCAGTGCCAAGGAATCCTGTTATAAGCCCAGTTACAATGAGAAGATTTCTGTTTGGCCAGACACTCCAGGGGCAGGATGCATGTGATCTCAAGATGCCAGCTCTTCCGTATTAGATGGCATTGTGAAAAGACAATTAATCAAAACCAGTTAAATAATGAAAAAATGGAAATATTTTCCCTAAACTGCTCTCATTTTCCAGTGCACCAGAGCTATAGTCTGCCCTACACAAACCTACATGACTTTGCAATTAAAGTTTTATAGAAAAGGGGGACATATATATATAAGGAAATAAAAATTGTCATACAAAACTCCAAAATTAAAATACTAGAATGGGTGCAGTTCAGTATCAGAAGTGTGCCTTAACTACGTCTTTAAACTTAGTCCTCTTTTAGCCACGTTACTTTCTTTATATAATTCTATGAAATTTTAAATAAATTCAGAATTACAAAGGGAATAACTTCCCTGCCTCATGCAGTGGTAGAAAGAAAGCTGACTGCAGTAACTTCCATTTTCTCACATACAATAAAACCCTTAAGACATTCTTATTAATAATCACTGACAAATTCAAAGAAAAACATAAAACAAAGACCTGACTCAAGTTCTAGGAAGAAGGGGACTTATAGTTGTGGAATTCCTCTGGGTATGACACAGGTAATGCAGACAGAAAGCCATTTAAAGTCCTTGCTTCGGGGTTCTGGAGTATAAAATATTCATGGTGTATAATTTTGCATAATTTGTTTAGCTACTGAAGCATAATTCAGTTCCTTGGTTCACAGATACAAAGCAAAAAACCTGCTATTTTAGCAGAACCAAAGGTGTTCTGCTGCTGTTGTGTGTGGTCTATGGCAGCCACAAGCACCCAGACCAGTCCCAGGCAGCACAGACAGCTGGCTGTTGATCCCAAAGCAACAGGTCTGTGGTAGCTGCAGACACTGGCCACCCCAGCCATGCTCTGTGGGAATGCTCAGCCATGCAGCTGAGTCCAGTTCCAGCTGCAGAAAGCATCTCTGCTGCACTCCCCAGCTCTGGGCTGTTTGCATTCTCAGTACACAATGGGAAAATGCAACTCTAGGGAATCCAGACGTGTTGTGGATTGGATATTCCAAGATATTGGTATTTTGGCTTGATTTCCTTGCTATTGAGCTAAGTCTAATACGAAATTAACTCAGCAAGCTCAGAACACAAAGCCACACAAGCCTGCATTTGCAAAATCAACTCCAAATCCAGGCTTGCCCACGACAAATCCACATTCTTTTTCTCTCTGCACCAACATCCTCATGACTGGTTTCAGAAGAACTACATAAAACAAGGACAACTGCTCAGTCCTTTTCTAACCACTCTTGTTTGTTTTCACTTTCACTCATAAAAACAATTGCAAGAAAGTGCCAAGAATTCAAGAGCTCACATTTAATACAATGTATAAGACACAGGGCAAAGGGAAAAGTGCAACAAGAAAATGGTAATTCTTTTGCTGTGTTATTCTCCTTCTTATATAGAATTACTTTTTTGTGTTCTACTTACACTCTGTCATCAGCTTTTTAAAACTTTCACTACATGAAATTTTAATAGAATAATTAGAAATAGTTGGGGTTTTTTTTCCATAGACAAAAATGTTCCTGAAAAGAATACTGTGAATCAAATTTTGTTATTTATTCCTCCAACTCATACATGTGTGATCCCTTGGAAACACCAAAACACACATACACAGATATAAAGGTATCAGAAGGAATTTTAAGATAAGTATTTTGGGAGGCTGTTTTTCCATTGCTTTTCATATTTATTGCTACCATAATTTACAACCATGTATAAACTATGATACACTTCATACTTTTAAATATGGCTACATTTCATTTCTTTCTTCTCTATCTCCAAATGCACTTCACAGGGAGTTTGGTCCAAGCAAGAGATTTTGGATACACAGCACTACACCATGAAGCTGAAACTACAAACATGAACACAGCGTGTATCTCAGAGAGGTCTCAGAGGTTAACGAGGAGCTTAGGCTCTCCGTTTCTCTCAAAATCTAGACCAAATTAGATTTAGAACTTTCCAGATATCCCATCTTAGTTCTTATGAAGCTGACATTGAAATACAGCAGCCAGCCAGGGAAGCATTGCTCTGCTCCTGCACTGTGGCCACCAAAGCAGAGAGATGATCATTTCCTTAAGTTGTACACCACAATCTGATGCCTGATAAGGAAAAAAATAAAATTACCAGTAATTGCAAGATGTAATGACCTTCCTGGTATACACACAACAGTAAACAGGAAACCATCTTTCAGCCCAACCCCAAATGAGTTTCTGACCTGCTATTGCCAGAGGGAACATAATCTTCTGCAAAATTACTTTCCTATCATCTTTAAAATTCACATAAATTCAGCAAGTACGTACCCTGATGGGAAGACAGAGAGAGACTAAACACATACTAGGAATTCCTGAAAACTGCCTATTTTCTTCAAAGTCCTCGACCAGCCAACCAAACTTGCCCAGTCAGTCAGTTCTGCCTTTGCATCTCAAGATCTGGGAGCAAGCATGACCTGGTCCTAGCCAAGCAGGGGCAGCACGTGTTACCTGCTTTTGCCAGCTGTCTGCAAGAAACAGAGTGCTAGTCTATAACATCACAGTTATTTAAAGCCCTGTGGAAAATCAAGTCACTCTGGCTGAGCGTTTCTATACCTCAGGCTATATGAAGACAAGTTAAGTGCTGATTCTGAACTCCACCATTTTGCTTTATTTCACTACGATGGGCAGGCTGGGAGTTACCCAAGACAACAAATGTAGCCATAACCCTTCTTCATGGTAAACATATAATTTCCCCAGTGATCCAGTAAGCAATAACAAAAAGTTATGTGTAGTACATATAGTGTTTATATTCCCCTGGGTTTAATATGGCTCACAGTAAAATTGATTTTCTGGAATCTTGCAATAAACCTCATCAAAGTAAATGAAACCCACACTGGCTTTTTATAAAGTGATTGGATTCAGGGTGATAAATTAACCCTCACCATCAGAGAGACTCCCAGTAATGCACTTGCTCGATTAAACTCCTCCAGACTCCGTTTAGATTTTAATTTTTTTATAGGACTTATTTAATATTCTCAAAGCTTCCAACTTAATGCTTGCAGAATGGATAGCAGCTGAAAACTGTACTTTTTCTTCTTAGACTAAACAGATCAACCGGATTTATATTTGCTGAGCACTTGCTTGACACTTTTATCTAACCTATAGAAAAACCACACTGCTATTCATATCCAGCAGGAGTGAGAAGGAGGAAAAAAAAATACTTTCTGCTTACTAAGACTTCCTTAATCAAACACCAGGAACTAAGAAAAACGTAGTAATTCTAAATTTCTGTACACATGAAATCACCATTTGTAAGAGATGCTAGAGCAAAATCTGGTGGGTATCCTGCAAAAACCTTGGAGAAAGTGCAGCTCACAACAGGCTTTCCTGCAACAGGCATTCCCCACAGGTGATTCCCCCCTGAAATGACCACCTGAGACTTGCCCAGGTAGATTATTAGGTTAATACCAATTATTTTCCATTCTTTGGACATTCTTTTTTTTTTTTTTCCCCACTGTTCAGCTCCCATTTCAGCAGGAGGCAAAATGTGTGAAAAAACCCCAACAAATTCCAGGTATCCTTCCCTAATGTTCCTCAACAGCCTTTAGTGACTTTCTTAGATACAAAAGTGTATGCTAGCTAGTCACAGCTACCATGCAATACATGTGAATACTACTTTTGTTGCTATATTTATTCCCCGTTAAATTAAAAAATTATTCATTTAACCAGGAGTAAAACTGAGATTTATTTTTTTTCTCATTTCCCAGCCTGTCTAGGGAAAACAGGCTGCAGTAAACAATCATGCCCTATTTTATTCCTACTTAAATGAATTATCATAATAATAATTACTAGCAAAAACATCTGGTTTCTGCTCAGCACAGACGGCAAATTCTTTGACACATTGCTTGCATTTCCCCTTCTTAGTCTCCAGGCTGAGGGTCTTGGGCTTTTTTTAGACCAGTGTACATGCCAACCTCACAGCATGCCTGATGGTGCAGATTTATGGAGACACTGCTGAAGCCCATAAAATGATTCCTCTCTTTTTTTTCTGCCTCTGGAAAATTGTGCCTTTGTAATAATATCTTCTCTTTAGAGCACTTCCTTGCTTCTTATACAGATGACATTTGCATGTAAACAAGTTCTTGCTGGCTTTTTTCACTGCAGGAAAAACAATGTTCCCTTCAACATCATCTTGGTCTGTTATTGTAGAATGATCTTAAAGACACTATTTAAGGTTTCAAATTAGAAAATGGGGCTAACCAGCAAAGGCAATTTAACTTGCAAGCTAATTAACATTCCCACTGTAACAGAAGATTGTTATTTTGTGGAAAAGAGAAAGAAGAATTATCAATCAGCTCATTTATCATGTGAGCCTTTGAACAGAACTGAAACTCAAGTACATTAACAGTAGCAGCTTTTGCATTTCCATAACATCTTTTATCAGAGGATCTGCACTAGTTGCTTGGGTTGTTCTGCCCACACTGAACAGCCCTGGAATGGAAAGGAGAGCTCAAGCTCAGCAGCAGCCACAGCCCAAGCAGCCCAGAAGTACTGAGGAGGAGGAGGAGGACATGAAGTCAGGTGCTGTTCCCTGTCATGATCTATGCCCATTTTTCTCTCAAGGTACAATGGGATGTAAGGCCCCTGAGAATCTCACTGGGTTTTAAGGGGTGATGTGTATGAAGAAGCCTAGTCACCAGAAACCACCAGACAAGAAAGGTCTTACCATATCACTTTAGAGCCACGAGGTTTAAAGGCCAAGTCTCTTATCTCTGGGGGGCCATTTGGCATCTCTGGCCACCAGTGCTATGCAAAGCTCCTTGAAAGCAGCAGGCAGCTCTTGGTGGAGGGCAGGCATTTACTTTCACAGTGCAGCTGCAGCCCACCTTGTTACGAACAAACCCTGCACAGCCTTTCCCAAGAGTCTATCTGAAAGTCTCCGGCATTGCACCTTTGTGTAACTGGCCACATTTCTCACTTTTCATCCTCTTTGACCCCCTTTCCCAAGCAGACCAGGGGGACAGGATCCCCACTACCCACCTATGGCCCCCTCTGAGCACACAGCAATGGGGAGGGCACACAAATCACTTTGCACTTAGTGTGGTAAAAGGCCCTCATTCTGCCTCATGGCTGTCTCAGGGTGGCTCTGCACTTGCTCCTGTGTCTGTATTGGTGGACAGCATGCATCAACTGCCAAGCAGCCTGAGCTTCCTCAGCATTGCAAGACTATGTCAGGTCACCCCAACTTCACTTCCTTGCCAGACTGACCCTACGCCAGAAACATTTTCCAGAGCTTGGCTTGCAAACAGCTTATTAATATCAAGCAATTTTGGATCCCAAAGTGTTTGAAAAAGTAAACAGTCTCATTTCAAAAATGGAAACCAGAAGCACTGAGACATTCAGTAACAAATACAGAGCCAGGAAGAGTTCTGGGGTTGGGACTTTGCTGTCTGACCACTCCTGAAAGAGTCCCCCTTTCAGTTCATACAGACCACTGGTTTGCTCACTTATTCTTGCTGTGCTCAGTGATGTAAATATTTGGTGTGTCTTCACAGGGATTAGAGCTAGAAGGCTCTGCCCCACCAGACTGTGTGGTCTCAATCCCAGGGTATGGTTTAGCTTTATACAAACCAGCATCACAGAATGCCTTTGATTGGAAGAGACCTTCAAGATCATCCAGTCCAAACCCAACACTGCAAACTCACCACTGAACCATGTCCCTGAGCACCAGGTCCACACACCAGTTAAATGCCTCCGGGGATGGCAACGTCAGCACCACCCTGGGCAGAGCATTCAGTGTTTGAGAACCTGTTCAGTGAAGAAGTGTTTCCTAATACCCAGCATGAACCTCCCCTGGTGCAGCTTGCAGCCATTCCCTCTGCTCCTGTCACACGTCATCAGGGAACAGAGTCTGTCCCCTCCTCACTTCAACCTCCTGTCAGGTAGCTGTAGAGAGTGATAAGGTCTCCCCTGAGTCTCCTCCAGACTAAACAGCCCCAGCTCCCTCAGCCACTCCTCACAGGACTTGTGCTCCAGGCCCTTCACCAACCTCCTTGCCCTTTTCTGGACACTCTCCAGCACTTCTGTGTCCTTATAGTGAGGGGCCCAGAACTGAATGCAAAGTTCAAGGTGTGGCCTCCCCAGGGCCAAGTACAGGGGGACAATCACCTCCCTATTCCTGCTGGCCACGGTGTTTCTAACACCAGCCAGGATGCCACTGGCCTCCTTGGCCACCTGCCTGCTCCACTGACTCGTAGTCAGCTCCTGATCAACACCCCAGGGCCTTTCCCAACCTGCATCTTTCCAGCCACACAGCCCCAGGTCCGCAGCTTGCCTGGGGTTGTTATGGCCCAAGTGCAGGACTGACGCAATCAGTATCATCTCTTCTGTGTCCCTGTTTGAATCATAGATGGGTCACCTTTCTTTCATCCAAATTTATCTCAGCTGCCTAAGATATGGAAGATTTTAAAATTAATCATTATAAGCTCAAGTTCATAAAATTACTCTTACATGAAAGCAGCAATTAAAATCAAGCATGTATTCACTTAATAATAAAAGGCCTATACTAACACAAGGGTCAATATGTTTAAATGTTTTCAGCAAATGACTATAAATCTTCTTATAACATTTTACATTCTTAATGTCTTCTTTATAACTTCTTTGTGAACTTTCAAGGTTATTTCCTTGTCACTTTTTCAAATTTTTTATCATTCAAAAGTTATCTTCTTCTTGCCATTAAACGTAAAAGAAACAACCCAAACCCCTCCAAATACAACACAAAACCTTGTCAGAATTCTACTGCATAAGAGCATTTTTTAATCACATGAAGGAACTATGAGAGAACTCTCAGCCATCATTTCTAGCACTACACAGACTAGAATATATTTACAGCTTCTAATATGTGACCAAGAAAATAAGTTCTTGTGACTTGATAAGAATCTTTACCTAGAGAGTAACCTGGACTCCTGTGTATGAGTCAGCTAATTGACGTCTAAATGAAATTTTGCATTAATAGAATGAATACAACAAGATTTTTCTATAAAAGGTTATGCAGAGTATATAAAAATTGAAACTTTCTGAGCTATGATTAATTTGGTTATATTTTATTTTAGGACCTTAACCTGCAAACCACACTAATACAAATGACCTCATGTATTCAACTGCTTGCACAAGTGAAGGCTGTGGGATGAAATTGTCTGAGAAGAAGAGCAAATAAAAATAGTCTTTATGAGTCTAAAAGTGGAATAAATCAGAGACAAAAGAAGGTTCAGAGGGAAACAACCTAGGGCTTATACTTTCTAGAATCTACCTCAGAGTACCTTCACTTTGAGAAAATATTAAAAACCCACCTTATTTTTTAATTGCTGCTATGGAATATATCCATTTTCCTAGGTGGCCTTTCACACAGCCAAGGCAAATAGTCCTCTATTGAGTGGTTTGATTTTTCCACAGCGTTTCACTGTTATAGTTTCAGTGGCAGTGATTTAAAAAAAAAAGTAGTTGTCATTTTCTAGCTTCCCTAAACACCTCAAAAATCCATTTCAGGGCCTAAGCTTTGGGGCCAAAACCTCCGTGTAGGCAGATCTGCCCATAACTCCCACAACACCAGCCATGTCAGAGCATATTCATCAGTGCTCAGGGCTGGCATCCTGGGCCACTCACCATCCCACTTCAGTGCATGTGAACAAGTGCTGCCCCACAGCAGTCTGCCCTCTCCACAGCAGGGTGTTCCTACAAGCAAATGTTCACTGAGATTGACAGGAGGAGACAGAAGGAAATCAGTGAAGACAACAGCTCCACTGTAAGATGACCAAAGCCCAGCCCAGCCAAGAAAAAAATTACTGTGATTCTAACTGCTTGTCTGTGAATAACAATTCTTGAACCTCCACATTTTCTACTAATGAGCTTTTGTACACAGAGCATTTTCTTCCACAGTGGCATCACCGGAAAACTCAGCACTGCTGAAAAACAAATTGTTTCTATTTATAAGCCTAAGCATTGATTTAGGAGCCTATTTTAAGCATCTGAGTCTGAAAAGATTTCCATTTTCTCCATAAGAAAGGAGTGTGGGCAGCATTAGTGCAGTCAAAACACACAGCTTCAGTAGTCACGTGAGCCCCAGTGTCCAGATGCCCACTTACCCTCTGTCTTCCCCCTCACTCAGAACTTCCTTCAGTGTCTAGATTGATGTGAAACACTCAACATTCACCATGAGAGACCAGAACAGAAAGGTCAGGAGGCTGGCAGTGGAGCAACCTCCTCACACACAGTGGCGAGCCAGGCTGAGCTCAGGGGTTTCACTGTCTCTATAGTCAGACATGGGCTGACCCTTCCCTTAAAGCTCAGGTGTCCCAGGTACATAGGAAGGAAAGGATCTGACAACTCCATGAGGAGCTGGGTTACCAAGGAAAGAATGTTTGTTTCAGGTCCAATGCCTGGAGGTAGTTAAGGTGATAGCCCTGAAGGCCAAGAGCAGAGTCTGTAAGAGGCCTTGGACAGGGAACATCTCGTGAGGAAATCAAGTGCAACACCTGGGGAAGAGCTGTGCAAGTGGAAAATCGAGCATATGCATTGTTAAATGCAGGAGAGCTTGGAATTATTGGAGATAGCAATACACAAATGTGGGGCCTGTGAGATAACAGCAGTGTTGGTGTGGGTGAAGTGGTGATGTCAGCACAGCTGACTGGCTAACAGAGCAATGCACATCTAACTGGGCTCTACCACAGGAAGGTTTCTCAGACTAGAGGAGATGGGCTGAAGGTGACTGCAGATCCACTGGGAAGTGAAGGGAACATCTTTTTTACAACAATAGTAACAGACTCGGGATAAGAGTTGCCCAGTGGAAAAAAAAAGTCCCCAATGCTCAGGCAGTGGTGAGACACAGAGCTGCCTGCAGCAGGGCCTTTGGTGGCACGGGGACAGCAGCAGGAGCCCAGAGCTGCAATGCAGAGTCACCACTGTCAGGAAAACCATGCCCATGTTGCTAGCAAATCCCAGCAGCACAGTTCTGAACTCCAGCAGCACTGCTGAGCACCCGGGGCTGCATCAGGGGCTGCTTCTTACCAACCAAGTGGCTACAGAAGCATTCATGACACTGAAGAGTATTTGTATTCATTAGGAACCTTCTATTATCACTAGGTAACACACACAGGCTCAAAAGGGTCTCCTCCTGATGTGCCTACAATGCTGAACAAGGTTTTTACTGATGATATAAAAGCATGGCCTCATTGTTCAAAGCACGGCTCCTTCTTGGGATTCTCCCATTCCTTTGAAGAGAGCTGGTGGTACAAAAGGCCAAGAAAATGCATTTAGGTATCTTGCCATCAGAGGTCTAGGTGGGAGAACAGTATTGGCTCATCAAGAAATGCAAAGGTTGTCAAATCTGCTGAATTAGTGTTTGAAATTAGTTGTAAGGATAATTCTAAACACAATTTGCCAGTTATTTCGCTAGAAGTCTGCCTGATTACTTTATCTCCTAAGGGAAGGCATCTATCTATACTTGAAACACGTGACATACTAACTTGGAATTACAAAATGTCTTTAAACAGATATATGAAACACAATTTTCCTCCTCCCTGCAATTGCTTTGACAGAGATTGCAGCAACTTTACTGCCCACAGCAGGGGCTGTGGCATTAACTCCTCTCCAAAGTTCTTTCCTCCATCCATAATTTCAGAAGCTCCAGACCTTTTGCTCCAGGTAAGCTAATGAACTAGCTATCAGATTGCCCTGTTTGACATTCATTATCCCAACTCATCACCCAATAAATCCTTCTTTAGACCTGAATTTCTGGTTATCTTGGAAAAAAAACCCTTTATCTTGCCCATGCCCTTGCCCATGCCTCATTTCCTGCGGCACTAATCTCTACTTCATTGTTTTTTCCTCCTCTTACCCCTTATTCCTCTGCCCCCAGAGAGTACCTGATGCTCCCCACATCCAGACTCTCCTGCCTCCTGCCTGGGCAAATTTTCCTACAATAACTTTCCCAGACCCATCATATAATCCTAACCCTTCAAAGCTCAGTTTATCATTTTCACTGAACCTGCCTCATTCCCAGCTACACAAATCAAATGTCTACATCCTCTTCTTTCCTTGCAGATTTTCTTTCTGTCAAAGGTCTTCATCTCCTGACACTACATAGAAGCTCTTTAGTGGAGAGTTACAAAGGTTGAGTTGAGGGTTAACTAAGTGGCTGTGACTCCTGTCCTAAATTCAAACACTCAAAGGTAACCATGCCCAGCCTGGTGCAGCACAGCCTAGCAAACACTGAGATCAGGCTGTGCCCTGAACAGAAAACATTTCCACATTGCTCTTGATTATGCCAGGCACAGAGAGAGGGTAACAACAAACAATATCTCATACCAAAAGATTCATTATAATGTCAAAAGAGATGGCATCTCTGGGATAATGGATGTGTTAGTGTGGCACATCCTGCTACACAGAGAAGGAGGTGGGTTTCCAGTGCTCAGATGCAAGAGGCCTTCTGCACTTTTAATAAACTGACCAGTATACAGATCATGTTGTTCTTTGTTGGTTTGGTTGTTGTTTTTTTTTTCTTTTCACTGTGGGATTATAAACTAGAGTCTCTGAGAACAGCTCCTGGGCTGTAGTGTCCCTTGTCTGTCCTCTGAACCTGTCACTGGATTCATCTGCATCTGCTGGAACACACTCAGGATGTCACAGGATCAGGCCTATGCAAAAATAAACACAAATCCTGCCCCTACCTGAATCTCCTGACTCACTTTATCAAACCCACAGCCATGTGGTTCCAGGTGAAGAAGCAGAAATACTCGTTTTCTTATTAATTTTCCTATTTCAGAAAGTGTGAAAGACTGAAGATTGCAACTTATCTGCAGATGAGGGGAAGGAAGCAGAGAGTAGCAGGATAACGTACCAATGAAGTAGCAATAGTTATCTATTTTTTTTGCCAATTGTTGCTAAAATAACNTGGGCTGAAGGTGACTGCAGATCCACTGGGAAGTGAAGGGAACATCTTTTTTACAACAATAGTAACAGACTCGGGATAAGAGTTGCCCAGTGGAAAAAAAAAGTCCCCAATGCTCAGGCAGTGGTGAGACACAGAGCTGCCTGCAGCAGGGCCTTTGGTGGCACGGGGACAGCAGCAGGAGCCCAGAGCTGCAATGCAGAGTCACCACTGTCAGGAAAACCATGCCCATGTTGCTAGCAAATCCCAGCAGCACAGTTCTGAACTCCAGCAGCACTGCTGAGCACCCGGGGCTGCATCAGGGGCTGCTTCTTACCAACCAAGTGGCTACAGAAGCATTCATGACACTGAAGAGTATTTGTATTCATTAGGAACCTTCTATTATCACTAGGTAACACACACAGGCTCAAAAGGGTCTCCTCCTGATGTGCCTACAATGCTGAACAAGGTTTTTACTGATGATATAAAAGCATGGCCTCATTGTTCAAAGCACGGCTCCTTCTTGGGATTCTCCCATTCCTTTGAAGAGAGCTGGTGGTACAAAAGGCCAAGAAAATGCATTTAGGTATCTTGCCATCAGAGGTCTAGGTGGGAGAACAGTATTGGCTCATCAAGAAATGCAAAGGTTGTCAAATCTGCTGAATTAGTGTTTGAAATTAGTTGTAAGGATAATTCTAAACACAATTTGCCAGTTATTTCGCTAGAAGTCTGCCTGATTACTTTATCTCCTAAGGGAAGGCATCTATCTATACTTGAAACACGTGACATACTAACTTGGAATTACAAAATGTCTTTAAACAGATATATGAAACACAATTTTCCTCCTCCCTGCAATTGCTTTGACAGAGATTGCAGCAACTTTACTGCCCACAGCAGGGGCTGTGGCATTAACTCCTCTCCAAAGTTCTTTCCTCCATCCATAATTTCAGAAGCTCCAGACCTTTTGCTCCAGGTAAGCTAATGAACTAGCTATCAGATTGCCCTGTTTGACATTCATTATCCCAACTCATCACCCAATAAATCCTTCTTTAGACCTGAATTTCTGGTTATCTTGGAAAAAAAACCCTTTATCTTGCCCATGCCCTTGCCCATGCCTCATTTCCTGCGGCACTAATCTCTACTTCATTGTTTTTTCCTCCTCTTACCCCTTATTCCTCTGCCCCCAGAGAGTACCTGATGCTCCCCACATCCAGACTCTCCTGCCTCCTGCCTGGGCAAATTTTCCTACAATAACTTTCCCAGACCCATCATATAATCCTAACCCTTCAAAGCTCAGTTTATCATTTTCACTGAACCTGCCTCATTCCCAGCTACACAAATCAAATGTCTACATCCTCTTCTTTCCTTGCAGATTTTCTTTCTGTCAAAGGTCTTCATCTCCTGACACTACATAGAAGCTCTTTAGTGGAGAGTTACAAAGGTTGAGTTGAGGGTTAACTAAGTGGCTGTGACTCCTGTCCTAAATTCAAACACTCAAAGGTAACCATGCCCAGCCTGGTGCAGCACAGCCTAGCAAACACTGAGATCAGGCTGTGCCCTGAACAGAAAACATTTCCACATTGCTCTTGATTATGCCAGGCACAGAGAGAGGGTAACAACAAACAATATCTCATACCAAAAGATTCATTATAATGTCAAAAGAGATGGCATCTCTGGGATAATGGATGTGTTAGTGTGGCACATCCTGCTACACAGAGAAGGAGGTGGGTTTCCAGTGCTCAGATGCAAGAGGCCTTCTGCACTTTTAATAAACTGACCAGTATACAGATCATGTTGTTCTTTGTTGGTTTGGTTGTTGTTTTTTTTTTCTTTTCACTGTGGGATTATAAACTAGAGTCTCTGAGAACAGCTCCTGGGCTGTAGTGTCCCTTGTCTGTCCTCTGAACCTGTCACTGGATTCATCTGCATCTGCTGGAACACACTCAGGATGTCACAGGATCAGGCCTATGCAAAAATAAACACAAATCCTGCCCCTACCTGAATCTCCTGACTCACTTTATCAAACCCACAGCCATGTGGTTCCAGGTGAAGAAGCAGAAATACTCGTTTTCTTATTAATTTTCCTATTTCAGAAAGTGTGAAAGACTGAAGATTGCAACTTATCTGCAGATGAGGGGAAGGAAGCAGAGAGTAGCAGGATAACGTACCAATGAAGTAGCAATAGTTATCTATTTTTTTTGCCAATTGTTGCTAAAATAACAGACAGTGATGATTATAAAATATAAAGTTCAGAGCAAACTTGCCTAGGTAACCAAGTTAAAAACTTTCTCTTCCCCACAAACTTTATGCAGCAATCAGCAAAACCCAAAGTGCATAACACAATGGGAAAATGCAAGAAAACAAATCTTTTTTTTTCCCCTAAGTCAACAAATTTTCTGAGCCCAAATAAAGCTCTTGGCTTGCTTTCAAATCTTCACAGCTAATCAATAGTTTAGTTATACGATGAAAAATGATGTATCCATATTCTTCACAACTGACATTTGCTTAACCGTCTCCAAGGTCGCATTGATTGCCAGTTTTCCAGTTTACTCAACTTCTGTTTTGAGCCAAATAATATGATCTTTGTTTCATTAATATTTAATAGTAATTTAGATTGTACCGGATGATCTTAAAGCTCATTTAAATCAGCTTGAAGATAATATTAAGCTTTCTTCTAGTATAATCTATTACCATAAATGATTGTGTCATCTACATATAAATGGTGAGTTGAATATGATAATGAAGAGCAAAGATTATCAATATAGAATGACAAATGCATCTGACTTAAAATAAATCCTTTAGAGACCCACTTATTCTGTTTTCAGTGATAAAAGATGCATTATTCCACTTCAAGTATTCTACAGAAAACATTATATCTCATGATCCAAATCCTTTATATTTAAATCCCATGTGAAACAAGAAAAGAAAAATTTCAAATTGTAGAACTCTTCAAGTGTGGTGAGTGTATAGATTGTAATTTTTTTTGTGCAACAGACCTTGATTAATTATTAGGGGTTTTTTTAAGAGTGATTATATTGTTGAGCATGCTTTTATTTAGACCAGGTTTAGCTTGTATTTGTTTTTCATTGGTCATTTAAATGAGTTAATTTCAATTGTTGCTAAATGTCATGCCCATTGAGGAGAAGTACCTGACTACAGCTAATGGTGTGACATTCAGATCTGTTTCCACTATCAAAATGATAGCTTGGAGGGCTGAAAGGAAACCCTGCTTGGCAATAAGACTGCATTTAAAAGAATTAAATTGTCACATTTTCTAGGATTATGGGCTTAATTAAAGCCAGTGGACAATTTTAGGGACAAAGGAAACAAATGTAGAAGTGAGAAATACTAATAAGTACATTAGAAATAGTTAAAAGCAGGTGATGAGTGCATTGATGGGCAGATACTGTCCAAGCAAATGCTGTAAAGCAGCCCCACACAGTGCTGTGGAAAGCAGCCAGGTGACAGAGCTATTGGAACTGAACTGGGAGAGCACATACACCAGATACACATTTTTTGCTTTCCATTACAAATCTTTCCACTCCAAATTTCATATGTTCTGATGTTAGAGACTTTAAAATTTCACATATCCAAATTAACCGTTTAGCTTGGGTGCAGGTACAAATGGGACAAGGTTATTCTGGCCTTCTAAGATCTCAGTTCAGAATGTGGCAGCATTTGGTCTGGTAGATTCATCTGCTATAAAGAACTGCTCACAAATACATCTGGAGCAGAAATGGGAGGTTTTTTTCTTTATTAATTCTTTATTCAAAATGAAATTCTAGAAAAGCCTCGTAAATGTGATCATGGGAGCAAGAAATGCAGGAAGCAATACATACCTATAGGAAGGATTGTAAACTAAACTAAAAGATTTCCTAGTACCAGGAAATTAATGCTGTGGTCTGCTTCCTAGGGTATCCAGCCCTCAAACATATGCAAAGTGTTTTTAGCACCAGCTGGATTGCTGGGCATCCGTACCACACTTTTATTAATTTAAGGTTCAAGAGGCCAACTTGTGTGGACCAGAAAGGAATTTTTCTTCCTTAGTCTGTCATTTGGCTTCTGGAAATGGGATGACACCAAGCCCAGGATGTAAACGGAATACAGTTGTGTCCCTGGTGACGTAAAATTCTCAGATGTGTGGTGTCCTGCTCACACACACAGGATTAAGCCATTCATCAGATTTAGGATCTAGAGGACATCTGTCCTCCAAGTCAGATTAGCAGGGATCAGAGGGGTTTTATTTGCCCCAACTGTCATTTGGGGCATGATCAGCTTCTTGGGATCACCCAGGAGTTAATTTTATAACTGTTTTGCTAGTACACAGAAGACTGGCAATATCCTCCATCCCCTTCCTCTGTTGTGCAGCATGTTACAGGTGCAGCTTTTAGACTTGGATTCCAACTTTAAGTATCTCCTAAGTGTTGAGAATGATGATGCCTGGTGGCATAGGATAAGCTATGGATTCTTCTGAACTAGTATCCACTGTAGAGTTTTCTGCCACAGCAAACAAGAGAGGATTCAGCAGCCCAGACACTGCCTGCTGGTCCTGCATTCCTACTCATCTCATCTCAGTCTCCCTGGGATGTTGTGACACCTCTATTAATTTGGTACAGGTATCTCAGCCTTTAATCCAGTGGCTTTACTTCAGGACAGGTGTCAGACTCCTTCCACAGGCTCTGTACCACATCTACCAGCCTATTTCTCAGTGACTGAATCTGCTTCTGGTGACAAGTAAATTCATAAGGATAAGGCCAAGAACCAAAGAATTAACTGCCAATAAATTAATTATGTTATTCAGTAGTTATTAAAATCCTAGATGCACTCATATAAAATAGGAGCTCAGCAGAGTGGGCTAGCATGACACAAGCACACTCGATGTCAGTGTCACACACACACACACACACACACAGAGCAGCATTCTGGAGAAATCAGATTTCATCCCCAAGGTTGCTAAACACTCATCATTCCTCCTCAGCACCACGAACAAATCTGAAGAGATCCTGGATGTGTTTATCTGTTTCTGAGATCTCAAAGCACTTCTGTGAATGATCAGTGAGTCCATGCTATTGAAGTGAGTTGCAAACCTGTGCCCAGTGCCTTGCCAGAGCTGGGTGTGTGTGGCAGAGCTGAGTGTGCCACACTACGAGGTGTTGGAGAACCCCTCGTGTTAAACCACATTGATCTGCAGAGTTTCTGAGCCGTGCTATTAGCCCTTGGTGAGCTGCTGGTTTATGCCTGCTGTTTTTAACATGTACAGGACTCACACCACCTCACAAATCAGCCCCTACAGGAAAATTTCCCACATACATGAATAATATTATTTACATGTCAACAGGAACATTATTGTACAATAGATATAATAGCATGGTCATAGACAGCTTTTCTTCTTCATAGAGGAGAAAACCAAAATGGTACACACTCCAATGTAGAGGGATGGTTTTTGAGTCCATCTTACATTTTATGTACCAATTATTTTTCATTAAAGATTCAAATGCAGCTCAGCTTCAACTGCAGGACAGCAGTGTGAAAACTACAAATCTTTATGGAGGTATTTTTATAAAGTAGAGCTATTTATTATTTGGCTTAGATTT
Source organism: Ceyx cyanopectus (assembly GCA_013401355.1). Classification (NCBI taxonomy): domain Eukaryota; kingdom Metazoa; phylum Chordata; class Aves; order Coraciiformes; family Alcedinidae; genus Ceyx; species Ceyx cyanopectus. The sequence continues at coordinate 61,701 of VYZU01018579.1, read as the reverse complement.
AGCACTAGTGATTGATTTTTAGTCTTCTTTAGCATTTGGAATTGCAGCACTATGCTTAATTCAGCTTGTTCCTTTAAGAATCAGCTAGGACACTGATAACTTAGAGGAAAAGTCACCAAAACTCAACAATTACAATTTGCTCAAGCTCACCATGTAAAAGATTTTGATGGTATAAGCTGCAGAAAGGTCAAGCCTTTAACTAATAAATTTATCTTTCAAATAAAGAAAAAACCTACTGGCTGCTGAAATTAAAATATTAGTTCTTGAAAGGAAAAGACAATCAAGTGAGAGCTTTGGGTTTTTTGGTAGGTTTCAAGTTCAAATGCAGGTAGACACTAAAATAGTTACCTCATGGATATCTACTGTCCCTCTTTAGTTTAGGGAGGTTGGCCTAATTAGTTCAGTGGGCCTCACCTCCAACTCACTACAGTCCCGTGCAGTGGATGTGAAGGCAAAACACACGTGTTCTAATGAGAATGAAAGGCAGTTGGAGAGGGTGAGGAGGGAAATCGCTTTAGTGTCCCTGGGCTTCCTTTCCTAGTCTTCTGCAATACTTCAGGAATGAGGAGATGAACAAATGTATTTTATTTCTGCATACGAGATTTCTATCAGATAGGTAATGAGAAAAGAACAACTTTTCTACCTGCCACATCACATCCAAGCATGAGAGAAGGATGATTTTAGCAGTGCTGTTTTCTGTAGCTCAGAAAACTACGCAAAGAAATCAAGGAAGTCAGAGAAAATAGGATTGCATTAATCAAGGTGAGCGAAGAAAAAGGCTGGAACAAGAGCTGCAGCTCTCTGGGCAGATGAAAAAGCCTGATTATCAGGGCAGTGGGCTAGAGCCACATTAAGATTTAGAAGGAGTCTATATGGCCAGGACAGGAGTATGAAAGAGCTGGAGGCGATTTGCAGGCTTCAGTGACAAAAGGTTAAGGATACTGGGACAGTCTATTAAGCTGCCCATCAATGTACCCAGCTTCTACTTGATGCTCTGAATGCATTTGGTACTTTGATACTCAGCAAGCCACTGTGGATTAGAACTTCCTCAGGATGGAAAGTCTGACTGTGGTGGAGAGGGCAAAACTGGGCCATCAGCTGCAAAGGGCCCTACTGTGACAGGCAGCAGGTGATGACCAGCTTTAACCACCCACCTCTGCTGCCCACCTGCCAGCACTCTCCTGCAGAGTCAGAACCCACAGCATTTCAGAAGAAGAAGATAAACATGTTTGTTTAAAAGAAAGTCTGTATGACAAAGGACTTGGCACCTGCAGGGGTTGTTGGCAAAGGGGGATAAAAGCAGGACATTCTGCCCTCTCTGGAAACACCATCCAGAGCTCAGAAGACCTTCAAGAATGGGAAGGATTTCAAGGGAGGGAATTTTGTTCAGGTGAGTGTCAGTCATACATCAGCAATTCCCACACCTTCTCCCTGAGCCAGGCATTGGAGGCAGCTGAGGCAAGCAGAAGAGAAAGCAGCCAGCCATCAGTCCCAGAAGAGTGAAACTAGAGATGGTGCCTGGATGCTGCCAAAACTCACTTGTAGTTTCGAAACAGAGAGGTTCATCTGGAACTGGGCCTCGTGCAGCTGAGAGAGAAAAAGTGACAAAAGAATAGGGCAAAAGCACCTACACATTTTCAGATTGCTCTTCCTGCTAAAAACCAAGGGTTTATCTCATAAAACAGTGACATGAAAGAAAGGCTGTAAGTGGCTGCTAAATGAAATGCAGATATCACTGCAAGAAAGCAAAACCTGTTCTTAGGTCTCCATTGGCTTACTCTATTTCAAATGGCCTAAAACAGGTGGCAGAGGCTGGGTGCATTTTGTACCTTGCAACAGCTGTGAACAGGGCACTGCTGAAATGTTAAAGAGACATTAGTCGTCACAACTGTCTCACATGACTAAAAGCAGCTCCAGAATTCAAAATATTTCCTTGTTCTGAAGTTAATTTGGGCCACTGTGATAATTCATTCTGCAATTTAATACTGAAAGGCCTTGAGAGACAGATAGATAAAGAAAGGGGATTATGAACCTACAGCATTTTTCACATGTTGATAGGTTTTTACATGATATTAGCACAATACCATGTCAAGTGGCTTTTCAGTAATTGTATTACAGGTTTTAGGGGCCAGTTCTTCAGCAACTACTTGGTGTAGTTCTGCTGACTTTAGCTATGGTGATTTACATCAGCTGACAGCCTCTCTATACACAACCTATGTGGTTCTGTATTTACAGCTTCATTCAAAACAAATTACAATGACCAAAAATGTCTGTTAAAGCTAGACTTCCAAAGCAGAAGCCAAAGCCTAGTAACACAAGGTTAGAGTGTCTAAAAGTACAGCTTTTCCTAAATAAACAATCAAGACAATCAGGGGACCACAAAGGGAGAAAATGGTTGGGAGAATGAATGACATAAGCAGTGAGTGTCTATGTTCCTCATAGAAACATATCTTTTTATGCAACTTGAATATAAATATATAGCTTTTCATAGCTAAATATGAAGGCTACCCAGAGACATGCCCCAGTTCATTGTAATGCTCAGGAAGCAATGCAGCAGAGATGGTTTCTTTGGGAAGACCATACATACCCACTATAGTCACTCTCCTCTTTGTCTGTGTGAAGCTCTCCAAGAGCAAGGAGCCAGAAAGCCAAGAGCCTGGGGATGTTGTCTGCTTGCTTGCCTTTTTTTTTTTCTTTTTAAAATAAGTGTTTTAAAGCTGTTTTTCATTACTGGCAATGAAATGGTAATAATCGATACTTACTTACAGGAATATATAACACATTTTATCTGCCTTCTAAATTATAAGTAAGTCTGGGCAATAGTCCTAGTACCCATTAATGTTAAATATAACGACTGTTTTCAGAGAATAAATATCCTACAACTTGATGGATGTTATATGTTTATTATATTGTGCGTATATAAGACACATCATATCATGTTTTGTGTATAAAAGATCAATGGATGCTTCTATTTTAAAGATCATTTTGAAGGTGATTATAATTTATATTTTAATTAAATCCACCTTAAGTTGGAAATGTTTATCCTCTGCCCAGAAATCAATCTCTCAAAAAAAATTTCTGTGGGTTCAAGATTTGCTTCTGCCACCATTTATTTTCCTACTTCAGCCTAATATTAAAATAAATAGAATTTTAAAAGCCCTACGGGCAAAAATAGATGTACAGATGCATCAAAAATTTTGTATACATAGCTCCCATCTGTACATACATTTATTATTTCTTCATTTATACAACATTTTTGCCTTTCAAAAAGATACCTTATAACTTTTCCTCACAAAAATAAGAGTGAAAAGTAAAAGGCAGCTCTGAAATGTAGTCCTGTCAGCTGTAGCACACTGACATCCAGGCAGGGAATCGGTGGCCAGGATATTGAACAAGAAAAGCCAAAACTGTGGCCACATGGTCTTCATGAAACTCTCCTACCTTTGAAGCACACTCCCTGAAATCAGGAGAAAAGCAGAGTGTGGTCATAGTCTCACCAAGGGGAAGACCTGCCACAAAAGTGGGAGGAAATACTACCAGGGGCACTTCCAGTTTGCAGCAGCAGCAGCAGGATGGTGCTAACAGCAGAGAACAGACTGTTTTGATCCCATCCACTTCGACTTTATTTTCCATTTGTTGCAGTTAACAAGCCACTAGAAGAGTCCTGATGTGCACATGGCCTTCAGCAGCAGTAGCTGCCCCTTTTCCAGACTCAACTGATATGTTCCATGAGCACTGTGGCAAAACAGGGCTAATGGCAGCACCAGTGAAATGACACTTTAAAGTACCTTGGTGATTTACTGCTTGGACTCGGACCTCAAGGCTCCTCCCTTTTGTTTGCTTTTCTTCAAAGTACTTCTGCTGCATTTCATTTGTGTGTTTATGCTAAACCAATAAAACATCAGAGTGCAGAAATTCCATCAGGAACCTGGAACAGGAGGCTGGAGCCAGGAGGGGACAGCCTCTGCTCCCTGGTGACGTGTGACAGCAGCAAGCTGCACCAGGAGAGCTTTAGGCTGGATATGAGGAAATATTTCACTGAAATGCATTTAACTGCTGTGTGGACCTGGTGCTCAGGGACATGGTTTAGTGGTGAGCTTGCAGTGTTGGGTCAAAGGCTGGACTGGATGATGATAGCTATGAATAACCTCCAATATTTTATCACTTTATTACCCCATCAGCTTTGCACCAGCCTACCACTCCAAAAATCTTGATGGTATACAGACATGCAGGAATTCCACATCCTAGCACTGAATGGGACCACATCAGCTCTTGCTTACAGGCCATTGGCTCAGCACTCTGCTTTGGGTTGCACTTGCAGAGAACAGCTTCCCAGACATCCAGCCTGTCCCTGTGGAGGAAAGGACTCCCCTCTCCTACACGCTGCCTGCAACAAGAACTTCAGCACAGCAGGGTGCTCTGGGAGGCACTCTGGCATCAGAACACACTCATGGACCTCATGGAGTGCCCATTCCTTCAATGCACTACATATATATATATATATATATATATATATATATGCACACTGCAGGGCATTGGACTAGAGGACCTTTGGAGGTCCCTCCCAACACAAGGCATTCTGTGATTCTGTGCTACTGAGAAATGAGTCACACAGAGCTCTTCTTGTACCAGCAACAAAGAGCTGTCAAGGGCAGTTTCTTGAGCCTACAGCTTTTTTCCAGTATACCCAGAGGACACTGAGACCCATAAATGCTGAAAGCTACTTAGCTTCCCTAAGATGTGGATGAACATCTTGAACTTTCAGAACCTTTGTGTCTCGGTTCTTCCACTTTCATCCCCATTTTGTGACTATTTCTGCAACTCACAGGAGTGTGAAAATCAAAACTGCAAGGTATCCTACTTACAAGGTAACAGGGATAATAAACATCCTATAGATTACTGTTTGAAAAAGTAATCTTGGCAAATAAAATGTTTTGTTGTAGCACTTCCTGACTGCTCAAAATGACACATTTGCTAAAAAAAAAGTGTAAAATTATAAAGGTCAAGAAACCTGAAGTTTTAACAGTGCTGATAACATTTACTGCACCTTTCTACTACCCTAGCTGGGTAGCCCCATTAGGACGCTGGTTAACCTCATGTACAACAAAACATCTGCTACAGGCCAGTGAGTGGAATTATGGGTTAGAGCATCAGCTTTTGAACTCTGCTGTTAATAGGTTTCAATCAGAACTTACTGTTGGGTTGTTCTAAGGTGGGTTTTTCCATGTCTAATTCCTAAACCATTATGCACACACACTTTCCTCTGAAACTGCCAGGTAACTGGGTTCACTGTGGAACTGAAATGTAACCTCTCATTTTCCAGCCTGTACTTCAGAAAATGATGCGTTTGAGCAGCAGAGACTTTGAGAAGGTGGGAGTGATACACCAGCCACAGAAGTGGAAAGCCACAAGAGAATTTCTTGTGCTGTGAATAATGAGTCAGGAATACAGTTATGAAAAGCACATATCCCACTCTTTCATCAACGTGCAGACTCTTTCCTAAAGCTATTTTCATCTTCTGCAGCCACTGGTGAAACGCAGAGGCACAACCTCAGATCCAGTATAAACAACAAAATGTAAATGTCAGTGTGGTTGCAGCTACCTCCCCTAGAGCTGATTTTGCCACAGGATCAGACTGAATGTAAATAATAAGGGAAGTGCAGCACTTTGAAAGAAACATGTCAATTTACATTAAATGGGGCTTCTTATTTTATGTTACAAACCACGATCCAAGTAAGATTCTCTGGCTCTCTGCCAAGCAAGTGGGCAACAGGCACTGAAAACCAAAGACTATCTGCCTTTTGTGACACTTGAAAACCTTGGGATTAATACACAGCCCACTCAAAAGCAGCCCACTAGTGATCTCTCTTTGCCTGCCCCTTTGGAGCCTGCTGGACCTCGCTAAACACAGCGTGCCCAGAGGCAAATCTCCCTGGGAGCAAGGTCACACAGCCCAGCAGACACAGGATGACTGCCAGCCTCCTACTCACCACTGACACTTTAGACAGTCTGTGTAAGAATTTACACAGACATCTCCACCTCCCCAGCACCACACCCTGGAACAGCTGAGAGAACAGGCCTTCTCTCTGCTGCAACTTGTCCAGCTTCTTGGGTTTTGCAGCCTCCCTTTGACTCAGACGAGGTTTAGTTCTGATTGAACCCACCACAGTTGGTTTGCATCCTTACACAAGCCCAATAAAAATGTGTTGAAGCACACTCATCAGTGCTTTCTGAAACTTCAAAGACAACCTCAAATAAGCAGGACAAGCCTACACAGCTGTACGTATTATTACATGAATATAATCTTTCTATCTTCAGGAATAAAACATTTGAGAACCAGTATATATAGCATGTGGTGGTGCTGGATTGTTTTAACTCACAGAAAAGACTGTTGGTAATCGTAGGGCTTTCCCAAGACTAGCAAAAGCACTCTTTGCTTTTAAAAGGCAAGCCTAAACATGAGCCCATACAGATCTCCTTTTGGGTTTGGGTTTCAGCTTTTCAGGAATTTTGATTTGTGATTCTGGCAGTACTACTTAGCCTGATCCTACACTTCTTCACAAGCTTTTTCTGTGAAATAAACAGAGTTTTCTAAACAATCTGGTTGAACTCCATTACTATATACTGAACATCAAATACTGTGTGTTTTTTTCTGTAGATGTGGTTAAAGATGGACATCCTGGGGCATACATTGGCCTTAGGTTGATTTGACCCTCTTATTAAAGCCCGAGCACATCTCAACCCCTTTCACATGTCCTAAAGTAATTGTGTATTATAAATAGTAATCATATTTGTATTTAAATAGCTAATGTTTCAAAGAACAAACAACCATCTGATTAGTATATGCTTTGAAATTTAACATGCCATTACCAGGAATGTTTTCTCAGCATATGCAAACCAAGCTCAGAGCTTGTGCATTACAATATTGGTGCTGAGGCCCCTGACAGTTCTCAAACACCAGGCAGGGAGGCAGTGACATTTCTGACACTGCTAATACTGAGCCATCAGCACGAAGAGAACAACATCTCTCTTGTTTGGTACTGTTTTAAGGCAAGAGCATGACACACACGACAAACAAAGGGCTCAGTGGGATGAGATGGGGCTGGTAGAGCCATGAGGCAGCAGGAGCTGCTGGCACTGGGGGGAGCCTGCACCCCCCAGCCTTTTCCTCTCAGTGGGGGAGCTCTGGACACTGGAGTGTAACTCAGACCTGTCCAGGGGGCTGTCACAAAATACGGAGTGAGATCAAACCAAAGCAGGAATGCAGAGATTTTACCCCACTCCCCCAGGGCCTTGCTTGTTTAACCTGCTGCCAGTGCCTTGGGCAAAGTTTGCCCCTCTGTGCTGAGATCCATGGGGATACCTCTGGGAAAGTGGGAGCTCTACTTTCAGAAACATCCCTTTCAAGTGAGCTGCCATGGAATGAGCACAGCTAAATTTCCTCCTGCACTATCCTGCAACTCACATTCCGCTTTAAACTTTTGACTCATTCAATTTTTATGTTCGTTGTTCATTTTATAATCCAGTTGTTATATGTTCCACTTTCATTACTTATTTTCCTTTGCAATCATCCTAGGATAGGGACTAATTATTTTAATAGCCCTCATTACAACATGCTGGTGCATTTGCTTTTCTTTTATAAATGGAGTTATGTTTATACAACCTCTTTTTTTTTTTTTTTAATTCTCACTAAACCACAAGAGAAATGGCAAACTCCATTATGGGTTACAGAAATAAACAGTGCTTTTAGCAAACTTTTCAACAACCAGGGAAATGGGAATGAGTATGATGAAAGAATTAAAAAGACTCATGCCCAAGGAATTAAAAGGCTACAAAATATTGCAACATCACTGAATCCAACTACACTTCACTGAAAAGGTTTTAAAAAATACCAAAAGCTTGAAAACTGGACCAGTCTACAAATAACTTTATATGGAAGCCTGAGAAGGACATGTAGGCACAACTTAACAACAGCAGATGTTAAACCCACACCGAGATAACCTCTCTGCATATGCAAACACATCTCCATGTGGAATCACCTGAACTTCTCATCTCCAAGGTGAGAACTTTTGCTGAGCAAAGAGCTTTTCCCTCACCCACATCTTTGCTGCTTGCACAGCCCTGTAAACAGTCCCTTCTGTGAGTAGCTTCTGAAGCCCTGGAAGGAGGAGAGTGAAGTTCCTTTAGAAAAGATCGAGACACAGAGAGATGTCCTTGGGCACAACAGCCCCTCACACTGCTGGCTGAACTTAGAGGTGAAGAGTGTGTCTCTGCCTTCTCTCTGGCCAGTCAGCCAAGCTGCTGAGTAGAGACAGGACAATGGTCCCTTCCCTGTGTTTGGCAGCTCCACTCTTGCTCAGGACGTGGTTGGCCACCCCTCCAGCTTGCAAGGAACCTTCTGGGTGACAGGGAGGGACCCTGTGTTGGTTTATTTCTGAAGGACTGTGTCCTTCCAGCATGTCACCAGCTGCCTCCAAGTTGGTGTCACCTGAGAACCTCCTGAGGATTCACTTGGTCCCTCTGACTGTGGCAGTACTACACCAGACAGTGTTGAAAGCCTCACTGAACTAAAGCCACTGCTCTCCACTCACAGAGCCAGTCATTTCCACACAGAAGGCATCCAGGTCAGTCACCTCCAGTTTGCCATTCATAATCTGCATTAGCTCTTCCTAATCCCTTTCTCATCCTTCACATGCCTGGAAACAGCATCTATGAGAATTTGCTCCATAATTTTCAGCACTTTTAGGACATCAGTCTGTCCCACCTGTAGTTTTCCAGATGTCCTTTTGAAAATGGGCACCCCATCTCTTCCTTTCCAAAGGAAACCTTCCCTTACTGCCACAAGTCGTCAGAGCTAAGGCCTAAGCTGTACAATGACCTTTGCCAGTTTCAGCAGCACTGTCAGATGCCACCGTCCTATCTCCTGGCCTAAGTTGAGACGAGGGGACTGTCAGCATAAGGATACTGACCTAAAAGAGCACTGCTGATCCGAGAATAGCAAAATATGACCACAACCCATCTAACACCACAGGACTCTGTACCTGGCTACCAATAAATGCAACCTGATGTTGACAGGGAGCTATGCTGCTAGTGAGTGCTTGAAATTAGTTCACTGCCCAGTCAGTGCAATGCACGCTGAGAAAACTAAACTAGATTGGAATAGTTGCCTGTTCCAATTCCAGCATGAAGTCTGTAAGTTTCTGTTGTTTTCCAGATTCCAGTGCCTTGTGTGTGTGCTGTGTCTGAAGTATGCTGGCACCTCAGACCAATTACTGGACACCCAACTTGAGAACTCTTGGAAGGAAAACCACAGGGCAGACAATACTGTTGGTTCTCAAGCCTGCTGGAGACTGGCTGTCCTAGCACAGCTTCATCCCAGTGCAGTGCCTTTATTTTGTATCTCTTCTCTGAAAACCATGGAGATTTCCAAATATCCTGCCTATTCATTATGTTTTCCAGTGGTTATAACAACACTGACAAGGTAATAAAAAACTATCATTGCCTTAGACACACTCTGAACTTTGAAAACAGCCCTTTTTTGGTTCCTATAATTTAGTCTGATCTACTTCCAATTCCCAGCTTCCTTTTGTCTTCCTCTCCAGAGATCCCCAGAGTAGCACTGCTGCTGGCTGCCCATTCTGATCAATGACCAATAGGACTATGGGCACTCAGACTATTTGGCTTTTGTTATAATTCCTCAGGATGCAGTTTGGATTATGGCTCACCCCAGTGCATATCCAGATAGATTAAGAGAGACGATCAGTTCTGCACACTTAGCCAAGACAGCAACCAACCAGCACTCTCTGCAGCAGCTGCACAACTCCTGTCAGCAGCAGGCCCTGAGCTCAGGCTTTTGCTCAGCAGCAGCTTTGGGAAGGATGTGCAAAGTCAGAGAATCACAGAATGGTTAGGGCTGGAAGGGACCTCCAAAGGGCATCTAGTGCAGCCCCCTGCAGGGAGCAGGGACACCCTCAACTAGCCCAGGCTGCTCAGAGCCTTGGCCAACCTCACCTGCAATAGCTCCAGGGATGGGGCCCCAACCACCTCCCTGGGGAGCCTGTGCCACTGATCCACCACCCTCAAGGGAAACAACTTCTTCCTGAGATCCAGTCTCAATGTCCTCTGCTCTCATTTAAACCCATTCCCCCTCGTCCTTTCACTGCAGGCCCTTGGCAACAGCCCCTCTGCAGCCTTCCTACAGTAAATCCCTGCTTGCCACCACCAAGGGCTTTCCATCCTTTCAATGAGTGGACACCCCAGCCCACCAGCATCCCAGGGCCAGCAGTCCTGCAGCAGCTCTCCCTGCTGCTCTGCTCCCCAGACAGCCCCTTCTAGATGACAAGGTAGACTGCAGCCCTGTGCCTGAAGCTTAATGTCAGCCCTCAGTATTAATGAAACCATTAAGGGTTTTGATTTGAGAGAGTGCTTTATGGTTTTGATATCTGGTCAGCTTCTAATTGGGTAAATCTAATGTGAGGAAGAACTGAAAAAGATTCTATCTCTCACTGTTCATTTTGTCTCCACGTGGTCGTGCAGGGTAGTTTTATCTTTATTTAAATACTAATTCAAAATGACAGCTCCACATTATGAATATCTCCTCATACTTCATGCATAACCAACATTTTTACATTTCATAGTCAACTTGAAGGCAAACTGTTGCTTCTCGCACAAGGCAAGGAAATCCTTCCCGTAAAATACGGGGAACACCTTCCCACAAGAAGTGGGGTAAACCTTTAACTTCTCGCTAGAGCGAGGAAATCCTTCCCGTACAAGACGGGGTACCTCTTCCCAAAAAGTGGGGTAAACCTTTATCCTCTCACAGGAGTGAGGAAACCCTTCCCGCACGAAGGCGGGGAAACGCCCTCCCGCAAGAAGCGGGGTATCCTTCTCGCTAGAAGCGAGGTAACCTCTCATGTAATAGACACAATTAGCTCGTTAACACCTATATGCTGGGTGGCAAAATGGCCGTTTATTAGTGCGTGGCATCGCTTTTTATAGCCTGGGTTTACAACGTCACAAGTGTCTGCTAACTCTCAGACTGGCCGCTACTGGCTATCCGGAGGGGGGTTCTTATCTCTATCTTCCCGTACAGCGCAGTATCTTCCGACCGCCAGGTCCTAGCTGCCTACATCAAACAGAAGGAACTCGCTACTTGCATTTTTCATTAGAGCCAAGTGAGCATCCTTCTCCCTTTAGTATTTTGTCGTGATTTAAAGGACACCAGGTTAAAGAAAGATGACCCACTTGTCACTACTGTGTGTTCCACAAAATCACCATTTATGCATCAGGAAAAAAAACCTGCTTGTTACATTGAAACACCTAATGACATTTTCAATTAATATTCAGCCCTTTGTTCTCACTTCTCTCTGGTTCTGGCAACAATTCCCCATGACCACTGCATAAGATTTCATTAAGTTATTTATCCTTGAGAAGCACTTTCATTTGCCATAGAAATGACTGGAAGGATAACTTAGTTGCTCAGTAGTGAGCTCTTCTCTCCACCTCCCTCCCCCTCTCTACTCCTTTAATTTAATTTAAGGAAAACAATAAGAGAGACTTAACTCTGCTTCTTCCCCTCTCTTTCAGATATGATGAAAATAAGATAAAAACCCTCTGTCGGGTCTGTCACTAAAATTCCAGTTTATATGTTATGAAATAGCATGGTTTTCCCAAAGGAGCAAGCTATTCAGCATCTCCTGTCATCATCATATACTAAAAGGGAGGAAAAATTGCCTACTTTTGATCAATACGTTCTTTTTTGAAAATTTCAGGTAAGAATTTTCTTGTATATTATTCAGGAGACCAATTTGTAAACAACCTACTGACTGGCTTCTTTTTCCCCTATAGGAACTTCTGTGCACTACTGCCAGTACTGCTAAGAGTATTTCTAGCAAAGACAATAAAGAATCCTGACAACCCTTTGGACATCTCTTTTTTTTCTTTTCCTGTATATATATATTTTTTAAATGTCCTCTTTCCCTTGGCTATATTTTATATTCTGCTTTTTCTTTCCTTATGTGCCCCCTATTCTTTATTCCCCTCCCTGACAAGAGCTTGTGGGCCTCCCT
>VYZU01018579.1:0-41231 GCA_013401355.1 Ceyx cyanopectus | reverse complement strand
CCTGCTGCTGTGTCAGCCACTCTTCCCAGTTTGGTGTCAGCAGCAAACTTGCTGAGGGTGCTCTCTACCCCCTCATCCAGGTCATTGATGAATATATTGAATAATACTGGACCCAGCACTGACCTTTGGGGGACTCCACTAGTCACAGGCCTCCAGCCAGACTCTGCTCCACTGACCACAGCTCTCTGAGATCTGTCCTTCAGCCAGTTCCCAATCTAGGGAAGGTCCTAGGAAGAATAAAGACTGAAGATCTGATGATCTGACCTCTCAGAAGCAGCATCACTGCAAAGTTTCACCAAGAGCACTGTATGTAAGAGAAGAGTGATCAGACCCCACAGGACAGCTGTGATTGCATTCAGAAAGTGATCCTGCAGGTGTGGGTGAATGAGCAGGATGCTCCTTCCCAACTATCTCTTACTGTCTTGTCACACAACTGGTCATGCAGGGAGAAACCTTCCATGTTGGAACAGATGATTTCTAAACCCGTTGGTGTAAAGCTCAAAAAGATGAGTCTTTCTAAATCATCTTGCACTGCTAGTATGAGCAAGGCAAAGCCCACCTCGTGTTTCAAGTGTATAAATTAGTCATAGATGGAGATGTGCAGCCCAGAAAACACATGAAGACAGAAGCAGACTAGCAGTTTCACTTAGGAGAAACTCTGGTACTGCATCTAGTAGGAATTCAGAATTACTCCCGAGTATGATTTCGTCCTTAAAAGAAGGTTTAAGAGAACATGTGATTAGTGCCTCAATTATTTTCACTTCCCTAGCTAATAGCTATCCAGAAATGTTTTCATGGACAAACGAAAAAGGAAAGTGTTTCTACAGGTTCAAAGGTTCTTCCCACTAACAACATTAGTGGCAAGTTCAGTTAACTGCAGAATCTTATGAGATGAGAGGAGAGGGGAAAGCCAACTGAAGCCATCAAAGCTGCTCAGCAGTACACACACATTGTAAAGAAACATATGTGGAAAGAAATGTATTTATTGGCAGAAGTAGGTGCCAATTAGTTACAAAACTAATAAACCTATTTTTTTTTTGCAAAGTAAATTAGTAATTCAGCCCCACCATGGAGTAACTGTGCCATTCTGTACCGTTTGAGTGCTTAGCCATGTTGCTTAGTCTTTCTAGCGGGTCGTTAGTGCTGCTGACATTAGAGACAATAAGCCTTTGAAAAACCTAACATGGGAGTCAACAAACACCTCAGCAGAGGAATAAAACCCCCATGAGGTCTAAATTAGAAAAGCTAGGCCTTTTATCTGCCCTTCCTATACAAAGAGTTTTGTTTGTGTGAGTCAATAGGAAGGATCTTAGGAAAAGGAAAGTGCTTTTTTCTTTCTTAATGAATGATGTTTGCTACTTCTAGGGTGGCAGACTAGGGCTTCAGTGCCCTGTCATCCTTGGACAGTTCAATGGCATTAATCTCACCAGGAAAGACTGCAATAGTTGCGCTCGTTAGGAGATGAAACACTTCCATTGCAAGAAATACAATATTGGTAGTCAACTGAAAAAATACTGGCAGGATTTTTTTCCAGTATCACTAACTTTGTGTTGCAGCACACAGCAAAGGATTTCTCTTCAATAAAAACTTTCTTAGTAAGAGTTATTTGGTGTATGGGTGCCCAAGAAACCCCAAGAATTAACTGAAATATCAGATTTATCTTTTTAATGACCAAAATAGAAAAATCTGAAAAACATTTTTTTTCCCCATAATATTCTTCACTGTATGGAACAAAAATCCTGCAGAACATACAAATCAGTGGAGAGGAAAAGGGTCAGGGGTTCTAATTTCCAAAACCTCCTAGCTGAGTAGTATTACCACAGCATTAGAGAAATATGTAAAGATCTCTAAAAGACTGAGCCACTCTTAAGAAAGATGAAATGTGGGTATGAGGCTGATGACAGACAAATTCTGGCAGCTGTCACAAACCTAGGCAAAGCTCTTGTAATACCTTCACAGCTGACATCACTTCATACATCTTGTTGCATGGAGGGGGCCCAAACCATAAAGCAGAAAGCTGTATTGTCAACAAAGCATTCCTTTCCTCTAAAATGACATGCCACCATCAGCAGCAGTGCTGTGAGCTTCCAACGATGTGCTACCAACTGTTCTAGCTGCTGAGTGCAGAGAAAAATGGCAGAGAAAAGGATCCCTCCAAGTCTGAATCCATCTGATCATCTGCCCTGGCATACGGAAGGCAAATCTCTGCAGACATGAAAATTGATTCAGGTCCTTAGTCTTCAGTTTCAACCTGAGCATCTGGAACTCCCTTGGGTTGATTTAGAGACTGAAGTTGCTCGTGTCTTCTGAAGATGGTTGCATTAGTAAGTGTCTCTTTAGAATTAAAAATGACTTGTTCCAGATCATGCTGTGTCTTTCTAACTCTTCTCTCACATGCTGTTGCCAGGAAAAAAGGACTGAGTTAAAATCTAAGTGCCTTTAATAAATTTACAGAACTAAACTAGCTTGGATACACACCAGAAATGCAAGGGGAAAATTCACCTTCTCCAGGCACTCAAACGTGCAATGCTTTTATGCTACAATACTGAGCTAGGGTGTCAAACAGAACTAATTGTTACAGACATTTATTTCTCAAACCTAGCACTGCTTAGCAAAACAGAAACAGTGAATCCAGAGTACATTAAAAGTAAAGCTCACTTACAGTTCTCAGAACAACGGCCTTCTGATTTATTTTATCCACCTACCTTCCTGCTACATCCCTTAGTGGAAAAAGCTCCTTTTCTATTTCTCAGCTCTTTGTAGCACACACAGCTATGGCTTGCAGCAGTTAGAGCTCCATCACCCATATTCCACTGCATTATCAATATTCTCATATTCAACTGTAAAGGTATCCTGAGAGAGCTCTGTAATCATACTGGCATCCCAGCCCCAAGATGTCAACTCTCACTGAACCATGAAGCACCTTAATGGCAAAGTAGACTCTAAAAAAAAACCCTGTTTGCATAAAAAACCCTGCAAAAGTCATGGACTGCTTTTTCTCACTCAGGATACTGTTCTCTTCCTTTATACTCGTATATAAAAATAATTTGCTGTGAAGTTCAGGCACAATAATCAGGAAAAGGGATTCAAACTAGTCTCTTTCTCCAGTTACCTGTGAGAATTATCCTTTTTTTCTTAAATTTCATTAGTGGTTATGGTAGAAACAAATAAATTATCATTTTTAGGCCAAAGGACTAGAACCATGTTGTGCAATGCAAGGGGGATTATGTCAGTAAAAGTATCTATTCCCAAAAGTCAATCTTTAAACCCTATTTATAGTGCAATGACATTATAAATAAACTATCAAGGAAACAAAAAATGAAGAATTTAAATGCATCTGAATAAATACTTTGCTTCTGCTTTAGCAAAACTCACAAGAAAAAAAGAATGGCCCCATCAGAGGCAAACATTCACAGACAGAACTCGGTAGCTTGGGTAGGTGACAGTCCAAGTTGCTGAGCTTTGGGGCCTCCAGAAAGATTGCTCTCTCTTTGCCCACCTCTCTTTTGATATGCTTATCATGCATTTAAAGCTATTTATGGATGGGTAGATAATCCTGTCTAAACCAATTAGGAAAAAAAAAATATTAATTCAACCAATCCACTAGCATCTACTGTGTGAAATCATTTATTTACTAGAAAACACTCCCAGAACACCAAATCTACCTATTAAACAATCTCAGTTGGAGGGAAAAAAAAGGCTAGGGTAGAATCCCAGACAAGTTCTCTCTCTTTCTCATCTTTGTGAGAGAATTTAACAAGCAACCGTTTTCCAGCAGTTGGCTGTGAAATGGATCATGTTTTATTTATTCTGCACAAATGGCAAATCACAGCAAAGTGTAGCCTTGGGATTAATCAGTGGGCTTTTATCACTGGGGCACCAGTTGGACTTCGGTTCCTCTCAAAGTGCCTACAAATCACTCTGATTAGAAGCCTGCCTGAGACACATCATTTGACTTTGCTGGCCTCAGGCATAATAACTAGAAGACTGTTAAGGGGATGAGCTTCCACAGAGTGGGTTACTAGGGCGTGCTGTAAAGTGTGAAAATTAGTGTGTCTGAAGGAGGTTAGTGAGGAACAGCCAGCTGTGAGTCTGATCTACAAGAGACAGTTACAGAGCCTTCAAACACTGAGCTGCCTTGACTCCTGGATGAAGGTTTTGCAGCTGAGTGCTGGGGTCATGCAAACTGCAGCTTTCCCACCTGCCCTCAGCAGAAGGAAAGGTGCTGCCGAGGAGAAGAATCCAAAGGCAACACAAACAGAAAAACAGATGTAGGTGATTATTCATAATTGCTGTGGTGGTGTCAGCCCTCTTGCAAATGGCAGGCCTAATGAACCTGCCTGAGAGAGGATCAAGCCCACAGCAGCAGTGACTTGGGATTTTCTGGAGTAACATTTAGCCATCCTGAAGAGATGTATTTTCTAGTCCCATTAAAATGTGCCTGAAGTCGGCCCAACTCAAACACACAGAAGCCCCATGTTTTAGGTGTGCTGGAGCTCTTCCTAAAGCATTTCCATTTTCCTACATTCCATTTACACTGCACAGCTCCCTCTCTACTGATGCTAGCATGGCAGCTGCAAGCCTCAGTTGCTTTATATTCCAGTTTCCAATCTGATTGCTTCTTTCCAGCACCTGCAGAAGAACTGCCCAGCTCTCCCTGGGAGTCTCCATCGTTTGCCACTGCTGCTGTCTGGGACAGCAGTGTGAGCTGCAGTCTGATAATAAATGCAGCAACACAAAAGGCTGTAAATCTAGCTCTGAAGCTTTGGATTCAACCCTTCATAGCATGCTGAATGTCTTAATGGTTCGTTCTAATATTTAAACACTTGCAAAGTGCTTCATTTGGTTGGTACACAGTATATAAATCTGCAGAGATCTATACTCTGGCATTTGGAATGCCCATTCTCCTGACCTGTGTGTGTTTCCCTGCTTACACACATGGTTCCTATGCTGCCTATGAATTAAAAAAAATATCTGGGGCTCAGTCTGGATAGTCGTACATAAACCATTCTTATTTGGCAAAGTATGACAGCAATACTTACCACGTCCTTCATGAAAAGGATGGATGTATGTTCTCTTTACACATTACCCATTTGATTCCTTCAGCCTCTTGTCAATACCCATATTCACTGCAGCTCCTTCAGTGAGCAGAAAGGAAAAGTACTTTTCTTCAAAGCTGATGTGAACACTGCTCAATGCATCATTCAGCAAGTACTACTGCAGCTCAGTCATCCTACAGGCCACATTAGACCTAGGATCCTTGAATCTAGAGCTGAAATGAGTCTTAGCACAGAGTATCTTCTGTAGTTAAGATAAGCAGGAGCTTGCGAAGTATTAGGGGAAAATCCTATACTCTGATCTGAGGTATATTATAATAGGATCTAGTTAATATTCAATAGAGCATGCTTTCATTTTAAATACAGTTAAATGTATTGCAATCTCACATTTATCTCTCTGGAGAGCCTGAGAGTATTTTCTCCATTGTATTGGAAATGGAAAATAATACTCCAGCATCCTGACACATTCCTTTGGAGATTTTCAGTGCTTTAAATCAAAGCACCAAAACAAGAGTTTATTGCAGCAACCCAGAGGTAAGCATCATCTCCAGTGTCCTGGTTCTTTGCAGCTGCTCATTCAGAATGGATAAAACTTTGTTATTAACTTTAAACAAAGCTATCAGAGGGGCACTTCCTCAGAAGAAAGTCCATCTCTATGGCCAACTTGCATATTCTTTGCATAGAAAGAGCTATCCATAAAAATTTGAGGGAGTTTCTATCCAGATGCACACACCTACTCATATATTCTCATCCTTTATACAAAGTTAGCATTACAGGCTATAAAGGTGTGTGGAGACTCCTGCTCTGGAGACATTCCAGCCCCACCTGGATCTGTTCCTGGGTGACTTGGTCTAGGTGATCCTGCTCTGGCAGGGGGGTTGGACTAGATGATCTTCTAGGTCCCTCTCACCCCCTGACACTCCTATAATTCAGCTCCATTTTGCAGGGAGGTTATGATGTAGTTATTAATTAAATGCATACAGTTATTCAGTTGGGCACCTGCTTACTTCACCACTCAGGATAGGCAGAGCTCAGAGACTGAGTTGCTATAAACTCTTAGTTATGTTCACTCAAATGTTGGCCCTTCCCCTCATGAAATACATAACTGACCTTCCTATGCTGACTATGGAGTTTCTAATTTTCCCCTGGTTGTTTCCACAGTGTTGCCCCATGATCCTTTCAGCTCTTCCAGTCAATTTTGTTACTGTCCCCATTTTTCAGGCAATGGAATGAAGGTATAATGGAAGTGAAAAACATAGTAATTCATGGCCTAAATTGAAACAGAAAATTTGATTTATCAGATTTCTTAGCCTTTTAAAGCACTTTGTACTCAAAGCAAAGCTCCAGAGACATCAGCTCAGCACATGTACAGCACTGAGCTCAGTTTGTAGAATGTAAGGCCTGCAAGTGACTGCTTACAAAATTTAAGAAACTTCTCCAGTTTTGAGTGGTTTGGTTTTTTTGTGGCAGATACAGGAATAGACTACAAGGGATAAGAATGGCATTTATTTGTTTTATCTGTAGCACCATTGTTGTGACAAACCCCTCCTCCTGCCACCAAACACCTTCTCAGTTCTGCAAAAATGAACTGTACAATTTCCATCCCATGTACTTAACAAGGCCTTTTGGAGGAAAAAAACAAAACAAAACAACAAAGCATATAACCAAATAGTGCATTATGGTATTTAGGCACATGAATATAAATTTAATTTCTCAAAAGGACCAAGTAGTAAGGGTATTTGGAACACTGCTTCAAAGTAGTTTTCAAATCAATTTGGTAGTAGTAGAGGATGTTAAAATTAAGAATTCTTCAGCATTTTCCAATGGCTCGAGTTTTAGGGGAATGAGGCTGCCTTCCTGCCTGCATTCCATTCATTCCTCGTACAAGCAGGGAGCACTTGCAGGATAAATTCTGATCAGCCAGGGTAATCCTTGCACTGCACATACTCAGAGACATTAGGCAGGCTGAATTTATGCTAATTTCAGTTTGAGTGTTGCACACTTCACAAAAATAATAGTGTTAGAATACAGAACTTCCTATGGAAAACATAGGGCAGCAGATTAAACATTACATAACCTATAAAAACTAAGAAATCTAATTTAGGAAAAAAGAGAGTCATGTTTTGATGTGCCCCAAACTTAGTTACTTTGAGATGTCACCAGAGGTGACATGAGTACCTTTGCTTTCCATTCAAGTGAATTCATTGTGTTTCTGAAGCAGGGCCACATCTCAGCAGAAAACCTAGGTAGCGATAATAAAGCACCTTGCAGAATAATTTCTTTAAAAAAAAAAAAAAAGAGAGGGAAAGCCAAAGAGAACAAGGCTTGCCCATATTTCTGATAAAAAGTCCATCTCAGAATCAATCCAAAGCTTCTGCAGTTTATTCACTCTTGTTGATTATAAATTCATCAAGGCTATAAACATTCTTAACTTGTGCAAACAACTGACTCTTCAGGTACACATCTAGGTTGCATGAAAAATAGGGATGGTGCCGACAACTCTGGTACTCAGAAAAACACCCTAGTAGATTATCACAGTTTAAGGGAATCCAGAACAAAGAGGGTATATGATGTGGTGTTAGAGCATAATTCCAATGCTTCTGTTCAGAAATGCACACACCTTCAGACTGAGACACATGCATTTTCTAACAGAGCCATAGATGGCACACAGAGATGATCACCTCTACCTGCCTGTGCATCAAACATCCAGCCAGGCAGCCACGTGGCCATAAGGAGCTGAGCAGCTGCATTCCTGCCCTGCCTCTCTCCTGCAAATGTTCTTGGAGCTAGTTAAACAGAGGCAAACAGAACCAGATTGTAAAACGAGCCACGGAGCAGTAATGTTATTCCTGATGTAGAACTAAGTCTTTAACAAATGGCAAATACTGGTGTGATACTCGATATAATTTTATTTTCCATTCCAAGTTCTGGAAGCATCCAGAGCATGATTAAAACCCACCCACCCAACACTGAAAAAATACCCTAACACAACAGCAACAACAAAAACCAAACCACAAAACAGAAGCACAAGTCCTCATCCCCAACTGGCAGCAATGGGCAAATGAACCTTTCCACTCAGAGGCCAGATGCTCTGCCCCTGGCAGGGTGTTCCCTGAAGCCTGCACTCTGCAGCTGTGTTTTGGCTGGGGACAAAGCCCAGCAGGAACACAGTCTCTTGTGAGTCTCTCAACTCACTGAGTCAAAAGCTTCTTGCTGACCCACCCTACCTTGTTCCTTGGTGCAGGGGCTGTTCCCACCCCACGCCAGTTGGCTCCAAGCTGCTGAAGCAGGAAGGGCTGTCCTGCTTGGAGCAGCTGCTCCTGGGCTAGCACAAGTGAGTGTCTCCTGCAGCTCCTGCAGGCATGTGGAGAGCCACTCCTGCCAGGGAACGGTGGTGGAACGAGGCTTTCCAGGATGAAAGAGCAGTGGCCTGGTGGACAACCTCCTGTGCCCCACTTCCAACACTCCTCACAGCCAAGCTCAGCTGGCCCTGAAGCTGCTTCTCTCTCCAGCTGGTGGTTAGTGCCCACACTGCTCTCCAGCCACACGGCAGCCTGTTCCCAGAAAGGGCTGCAGTGGGCTGTTAGCAGCTGCCAAGCAGCAGAGGCGGTCACTGCAGCAGGAGCAGGCAGCTGAGGGACCAGCATGGAGCTGTGCCCCAGCTCTCAATGCTGCTGCCTGGACAATTAAGCAGCTTCCAACAAACCTGACCTCTGTTCAACCAGCTTCAGAAAAGAGACAAAAAGATTCCTCCCCAGGAAGGGCTGCTCTATTCTGCTACAACAACGCAGAAATTGGTTCTACCTTAGGGGCTTTTCCACCACTGAAACCTGTTCACCTTTATAAAGCACTTCACAGTAGTTTTCACTCTAAATCTAACCCAACTGGCAAAGGGATTATTATTAGAACTACCCTTCATGGATAAATAGAGTGTGTAAAAGAAGTGATCATGGTTGGGACACTGGCCTGGCTACAGTTTGTGCTGGTAGCACAGAGGCAGGCAGAGGGGTAGTTAAACACAAAGCTTTGGGAATACTCTGATCACAGCCCAAGGACTTCATCTTTCTCCCTCCAACACTACTTCAACATTCACCAGCTCCATTCCTCAGGTGGATTGTAGTTGATACAACAAGACTATTCATGACATGTCCTATGCATCCAATGATTTTTTAATTAAATGTAAGGCCAAAACCTCAAATTCAACCTATACCTCAAGAGCAGCAGTATTAAGAGAGGAATTACTACAGCATGGGGTCTTGGCAGCTTGCATCATGGAAAAGGCAATGCATGACATTTTGGACTTGCCATATCTTCTGTAAGCTTTGAAGCCTGTAGTCAGGAATGTGAAAATTACCATGACTACTTCAAAAAAGAGAAAGGTAAATGCAATTGGTAGAGAAGGCCATTTCTTACAAAAAATACCCCAAACCACACACACATACAAAGCAAAACAAAAAAAACAAACCCCAAAGAACGACATACTCAAAATAACCCAACCCAGGTAAAGAGAGTTATCTTCAGATGGGAAGTGGAAATGTTGGAAATGCTGTATGTGAGAGCTGAATCACTTCATTTCTCCACCCTTATCATCTTAGTTTTTTCTGGAATTCTCTGCCAATCTATTTTTATTCAGTCCAATGTTGCAGTACCTGCTGTTCTGGATAGAAAATCAAGTTTTGTCCATCATTGCCATGTAAGTCCATATTGCATCAGTCATTATTCCATGACAAGAGAAAAGAGAAAAGAAGAATTCCAGGAGAGAAGGAGACAGCTGATGGTGGCTGCAAAGGCAGATGAGAGGAGGAAGCTGAGAGAAAATGATGGAGCTGTGTTACCCTATCAAGACATTAAAAGCCACAAGACATGAAGGTCCACTCAAATATAGAAACCAAACCAGAGCAGGAAAAAGGAACAAAACAGAGAAAGAGGAAAGGTGTGGTTAATCAGAAAGGCTTAGTGCCAGATGGAAATCCCTGACTCAGAGGCAAGTTTGCATGCTGGTGCAGTGAGCAAATCAATATTGCATGCACCCTGTGCCTCTGGGTGTCAGGGCATGTGAAAATACACACGTAGTTTTAGACTAGCACCTGTCTCTGTTTAAACAATCAGCACTGCATCCCCTTAGATGTTTCAAGTTTATTCAGGTCTGACAGTTACACCAGTAAAAATGAAGCTTCCTAATGTCTGTACTCCCTCCATTCTAATTCCTGTGCTGCTTCCCCAGCAAACAAGACAGAGCTGCTGATAAGCCCTGCCCCCCATGTCAGGTGTATCTGAAGTTGTCTGCTCTTCTGTTTAAGGACTCCAGCAGCAAACAGCCCCATGCCACCTGCCATCAATCACTGCAAAGAGTTTTACAGAGCAAGGATGGCTTAGAAATGGCAAAAAGTACTAGAATCTTTTACAGCCTTTAAAGTATTTTATGTCACGATTTTAATATTCTTGCTGTACTTTTTATCTTAGAAAAGACAAGTGTCTTGAATAAAGTTCAGTTATCTGGGCAGCCCCTGGTGGGGCTATAAGCTGACTCTTAAGCACCTACAGAGCACATTCTGTTCAGTATGGGGCACGTAAGAAGCTGTGCTCACTCCAATATGAAGTATTTTTTTCTATGGATTCAGATTCCAGTTTGTGCAGAGTTCACTTCAAAATACAGTTTGTGCTTTTCAGAATAAAGAGGTTTGAATTAGGTGCCTAACTCAGCCTTTATAAATTCAACTATAGCACATAATAGGATTATTTACTACTTCTATAAAGTGACAAGTGTCTGCTACACAAGTATTTGGAGAATTATACAGTTTGAATGCCTTCAGCTATGAGCCAGCCTCAAGCCTCCATATTTTAGAAGATCAAAGCTGGTATTCTCTGTTTAGCCCCCATTCAGAAGGAAGATGTCACATCTCAGTCAGAGTTTTTCTGCATTCAGACTTTAACAGCCACTGATTATCCCTTATCACAGTTCAACCTGCTGGAAAGCAGCTGGGGAAAGCTGCTGCATCTCCCTTTCCCTGAGCCTTCCTCTAAGCACCATCTGGGGGACTGAGGGAAACCCCCAACCCAGAAGGGAGCTCAGGCCAAGGCTCCCCATAACCTCAGATTTTTATGGCTGTGACCCCACAAAAAAATGAACACAGCGTGACTTTGTACTGGTTCCTTCACAATTCTTTGCACGTACAAATCAAAGATGAGCAGGCAAAATGTTACTCTGCATTTGAGTCTAAATTACCACCCCTTTTCCCCTCCCCCAGATGCCAGAAACACAGTACTCCTGTTGGGGAGCCCACAGACAACAGAGTGGAGGGCAGGAGGTGGAAGGAAAGATCTCTGTCTCCAAACTCCACGCAGAAGATGCTGATCCTCCTTGTACAAGGGTTCCAAGAGATGGTTGCATTCAATGTCTACAGCAATTTTGCTCAGACAAAGTTCTTGTAACACAGGTTGGAATGATCCTCGGGGCCACAGTGACTAGCTTCCCAGTCCCACAAGCAGCAGTGCCTACAGATGGCTGCTGCACAACATCTGTTCCACACAGCACCATAACTCATGGTGTGGTAAGACACACACCAAATCTCCCACACATTTCATGTGCTGGGGAAGAGAGCAGGGACCAAGGTCTCTGAAATGGCACTGGACTGTTTAGATAACACTTTGAGCAGATCTGAAAAGGCTTATGACTCATTTTACAGAGCACTGCAAAAAATCCAAACCAATCAGCTAAAAAATAAATACATAAATAAATAAAACAAAAATTCCACAAAAAAAAAAAATCAAGCAAACAAACCAGCTGTCCCATTCTCCGAGAAAATTTCCTCCTGAGACTAAGATGACAGTCTTAACAAAGAGAAGCAAGGCTCAAGACAGCCAGGAGCTGCCACAGCACTGTGCAGCACTGGGAAAGAATGGAAAGGGGCAGGAAAAACCCCTCCTGATCCCCAGAAAAGCACCGGTAAGCTCTGATACATAGCAGGAACAGGGCACAGACCCTAAAAGAACAGCCCAACCAGCCCTCCAGACTATTGCAGGAGGATAACCTTTCTATCCAGGAAAATAACTTCTCTCTTTGATAGATCCCAAGGAAAACAACCAACAGAAGTCACACAGTGAGGGAGCCACAGCACAGAGGGAATTCAGAAATGTTCTCCTCTGGTAATACACCTCAACTTCCAGGGGGTGATCTGGACTCATTGACACCCTTTGCTCCACTGCAGTACCCAGTAGTAGCTCATCTGTCTCCAAGCTGTGCTTTCCCAATAGTTTGCAAGGTTTTGTCTAGAGTCATTAGAATAACTGTAATCATTTTAGATGTTTGTTTTGCTAGTAAATATTTTATCAGTTTTAAATGACTTGGAACTTGAAATCTGTCTCAAATCCATTTGCAAAAGTGCAGGGGAAAAAAAAATAAAATGAACCACTACAAGTTAGACAAAATGAATTCCATCCTGGGGCTTTGGTGGCACTATAAACCACAGATTACTGAATCTTCTGATAAAACTGTGTCATTACAGCTCCTTACAGCTCATTTGTCATTCTCTGTAAAAGACCAAGTTTCTAAAAATTCCTTATGTACTTGTAGATAGTACAAGAAGTATTGATGCCACTTCATGTAGTCATTTTAGTGAACATACCATATTGATTTTGATGTCTTGAAATATGTAAAGTAAATGGATTTTTTTTTTAAACCACATATCACATTAAATATACACAACAGCTGTACAAATTAATGTCCAGCTAAGATCTGGTTTGTAAGTAGTAAAGGTTGTGATAAATTCATCAAAAGAATGGTACTCTTGCCTTCAGGTGTTGCATTAGGCAGTAAGTAAAATAGCTGGTTTTGGTATAATTTCATACACATCATCAAATTGGGTTAAAATTGTTGTTGTTCTGACCACATTGTTTTCTGAAATCCAATAGCTAGCTTGGGCAACGTGAAGGTGATTCTGGACAGGGCAGCACCCACAAACAAACTGGAAAGATTTTAGAATATTATGGCCAATTAAGCTCTTATTAACAATCTGCCTTTACAAATTATTGATAAGCATTTCTCTAATTGTGATTAATGATCATCTACTGTGCCATATTTCTTTTCAACAGCTTATTTAACATGGACAGCACTCTCCTTTGAGCTAAACTGACTCCATGAACATCCTCCTTGCTCTCCCGGTCCTGTCCTCTCAACCCATCACACCCCATACCACATCCAGCCTTTTGCTTCTCCTCCAGGGATACCTCTAGCATCCATTCCCTAAAAGCTGCCCAAGCTTCAATAGCAAATAGAAGCTCAATAGACTTTTTCACCAAAGGTCCTGTGTTTTTACTCAGGTAAGAAAATCACTTCAGAGGTGGAAACTCATAAGCAAGTACAAGCCTGTACTGGGCTGTGGCAGATGATCTCATTCACAGTCTGATTCTCCCTCGTTTATTTTTTGTGTCCCTGTGCACTAGATCCTCTCAGTACTGATGTAAAATATTTGGCTACAGCTACCAGACAGTAAGAAGCTCCTTTTTGGAAGCAGCTGATTCCATTACTAGAAGGTCAAAGATGAAAAACTAAAAGGATCCAAGACCTGAAGTTAACTGACAGTTTCTGTGTGCTATAAGCTAAGTATCTTTCCTTTACTAGCAGATCTCAGAAGAAATCCCAGGGAGATCCTTCTTGCCTTCTTCAGTGCTTTTCTTCACTAGTATCAGAGCCAGCACCTTGTTAAGAAAAAAAGTGCTACTTCACCCACTCAGAATAGCAGATTATTGTAGAAAAGTATCATTTGAGAAAACAAAAATGGTCTTACTTCCTCCATGTCCATTAAAGCCAAGCTCTTGTAAAATTCTTCTAGACAGCTTTCTTGCTAAGAGAGGTAGCTGAGAATACACACTAGTGAGCATGAAACCACTGAGCATTTTGAACCATTATTTGCTCAGGGCAGTGTAAAACCACAAGTGGTCAAAGACCATGTGTCTTGTGCAGAGGGAAGGAAAATTCTAACACTGTCAACAGGACTCAGAGTTTGGAAGGCCAAGCTTTTAAAACAATCCCAGTGCAAAGTAAGTGTGCAGAGCTGATATTCTTACCCAGTGCCCCATTCCTCTTCTCCCTGCTCCTTTACGTGTGTAAATCTGGGCCAGTTTTGAAAAGAACTATTTGTAGGCTCTTTTCCCTTCTCTCTCTTCCTGCATTTTAAAGGACACAAAATACACCGAAATGAACTGCTGTTGCAACTTCCCCCAGTCAGTGAAGTTACAGGAGGGATTCATTTACCTAAGCATGTCTGTCCAAGCTCTGGCCAGAGCTCTTTATCTCAGACTGTTGCAGGATTGGTTTGTTGGAGTTTTAAGGTAAAACAACATGTACATTTTGGTGTCATAATCCATAGGCTCCTGGATGCATCTAATGTAAAGCAGAGCTAATTGTGTTGGGGATAGCACACTCTAGTCTTCAGGTGCAGAACTCCAGAGGGCATTCAGCAAGGGAAACACAAGGTCTCCCCCGTGCAAAGCTTTCCTAAAATACTGAATAGTGGATAGAAGATGTGCAAAATCTTTTTCTGCTCGTTTGATATAGAGACTGAAACTATAAATTATACTGACATTCAAGATTCTATGATTCTATAAATGCCAAGTCAGAATACAAGAAAGTTGTTTGGTTTTGTTTGTTTGGGGTTTTTTAATAGAGAAAAAAATTCACTCCCTAGACAGTTCTATAGCAACTTATATGTCTCACAATGCTTCTCATAGTGCCATGTTCATGAAGTTCATTTTGCACTCTCACAAGTCTCTTTCCTTACATCTCCTTTCAAAATTCATTTCTTTAAAAAGACTTATGCATGAACTGTTCTTGTTAAACTGTTTAACGCTCCAATTAAAACAGGATGAATAAAAGAACATTTTGTAACTCAGTGTGACTGAAATCACAAATGACTGTGTGATCTTAAGTTCTGGTTCTTGTAATTTTATTTTTTTTTTTTAATCACTCTTTCTTTTCTTCAATCTCTTCTTCTCATCTTCATTTCAAACACAGTCTACCAACCTTCTGTATGGTATCAGTTGTCAGTAAGGTACAAATCAGTGTCAGACTAAATCCTTGAAGAAAAAAAAGAGCCTCTTTGTTTTTGGAAGAGCTCAACGTGCATACAGGGACATAAGTGATAAGCAGCATTAAAAGAGGCACCCAGGACTATTTTGTTGGAGTTTATCTGATTATCAGCTTTACATCAAGACTCCTCCCTTTCTGAAAATATGCTGTAACCAATGTTACTCATCTTCCATTGGACTGCATCATTGGCAGAATAACTTTAACAGAAAGGACAGAAAACCCAATCAGGAGATGAATAATTTAGGACCTTTCACAATAGAGTGTATGTGGAATAAATCCTGCAAGGATGTGGTTGGGGCAAAAAATACTCTTTATTCTTTGAAAAGAAAGACTTAATAAATGTTCAACTGAAGTAACAGGGATTATCTACTCAGCCCCTCAGGTCTTCCAGCTCATCCCATGACAGAANATCCCAGGGAGATCCTTCTTGCCTTCTTCAGTGCTTTTCTTCACTAGTATCAGAGCCAGCACCTTGTTAAGAAAAAAAGTGCTACTTCACCCACTCAGAATAGCAGATTATTGTAGAAAAGTATCATTTGAGAAAACAAAAATGGTCTTACTTCCTCCATGTCCATTAAAGCCAAGCTCTTGTAAAATTCTTCTAGACAGCTTTCTTGCTAAGAGAGGTAGCTGAGAATACACACTAGTGAGCATGAAACCACTGAGCATTTTGAACCATTATTTGCTCAGGGCAGTGTAAAACCACAAGTGGTCAAAGACCATGTGTCTTGTGCAGAGGGAAGGAAAATTCTAACACTGTCAACAGGACTCAGAGTTTGGAAGGCCAAGCTTTTAAAACAATCCCAGTGCAAAGTAAGTGTGCAGAGCTGATATTCTTACCCAGTGCCCCATTCCTCTTCTCCCTGCTCCTTTACGTGTGTAAATCTGGGCCAGTTTTGAAAAGAACTATTTGTAGGCTCTTTTCCCTTCTCTCTCTTCCTGCATTTTAAAGGACACAAAATACACCGAAATGAACTGCTGTTGCAACTTCCCCCAGTCAGTGAAGTTACAGGAGGGATTCATTTACCTAAGCATGTCTGTCCAAGCTCTGGCCAGAGCTCTTTATCTCAGACTGTTGCAGGATTGGTTTGTTGGAGTTTTAAGGTAAAACAACATGTACATTTTGGTGTCATAATCCATAGGCTCCTGGATGCATCTAATGTAAAGCAGAGCTAATTGTGTTGGGGATAGCACACTCTAGTCTTCAGGTGCAGAACTCCAGAGGGCATTCAGCAAGGGAAACACAAGGTCTCCCCCGTGCAAAGCTTTCCTAAAATACTGAATAGTGGATAGAAGATGTGCAAAATCTTTTTCTGCTCGTTTGATATAGAGACTGAAACTATAAATTATACTGACATTCAAGATTCTATGATTCTATAAATGCCAAGTCAGAATACAAGAAAGTTGTTTGGTTTTGTTTGTTTGGGGTTTTTTAATAGAGAAAAAAATTCACTCCCTAGACAGTTCTATAGCAACTTATATGTCTCACAATGCTTCTCATAGTGCCATGTTCATGAAGTTCATTTTGCACTCTCACAAGTCTCTTTCCTTACATCTCCTTTCAAAATTCATTTCTTTAAAAAGACTTATGCATGAACTGTTCTTGTTAAACTGTTTAACGCTCCAATTAAAACAGGATGAATAAAAGAACATTTTGTAACTCAGTGTGACTGAAATCACAAATGACTGTGTGATCTTAAGTTCTGGTTCTTGTAATTTTATTTTTTTTTTTTAATCACTCTTTCTTTTCTTCAATCTCTTCTTCTCATCTTCATTTCAAACACAGTCTACCAACCTTCTGTATGGTATCAGTTGTCAGTAAGGTACAAATCAGTGTCAGACTAAATCCTTGAAGAAAAAAAAGAGCCTCTTTGTTTTTGGAAGAGCTCAACGTGCATACAGGGACATAAGTGATAAGCAGCATTAAAAGAGGCACCCAGGACTATTTTGTTGGAGTTTATCTGATTATCAGCTTTACATCAAGACTCCTCCCTTTCTGAAAATATGCTGTAACCAATGTTACTCATCTTCCATTGGACTGCATCATTGGCAGAATAACTTTAACAGAAAGGACAGAAAACCCAATCAGGAGATGAATAATTTAGGACCTTTCACAATAGAGTGTATGTGGAATAAATCCTGCAAGGATGTGGTTGGGGCAAAAAATACTCTTTATTCTTTGAAAAGAAAGACTTAATAAATGTTCAACTGAAGTAACAGGGATTATCTACTCAGCCCCTCAGGTCTTCCAGCTCATCCCATGACAGAAGACACCTGTAAAGACTGAAAGGGGTTTCAGACATTCCCAGAAGATTAATGAAATAAAAGAAAACAATAAACCCAAACTCATATATACTGCTAAAATTACAAATGTATTTTAATGCCTAGTGGAAGAATTAATTGCAGTGTGCTTTCCCTAATAATCCAATATTTGGAAATCAGATTTTGCATGTAACCTATTTCCAGAGTTCAGTATGTCATTCTACCTATACCTGAGACTGTCACCTCTGCATTCTGCTTCCTTATTGTGCAAACTATTTCTTCTTCCCTTTTCTGACTACTACTGTCATCCTCTGACACACCCTTACTCTCCCACAATACTTTCTTCCACCTGCCTTGAAAACTCTAAGATTCCTGTATGGTCTCTAAGCCTTGATTGCTGTGCCTCAGGTCTCAGCATCTCCACCTGTAACCCCTGCTTGTCCATGAGGTTCATCTTCCTTCTTCCTCTCCTTTGCAGCACCAAACTGCACCTTGGTGCTTCTCGTTAGGCCGTAACTCATGGTTACCTGTCACAGCTGAGGGACCAGTTAAGCAGCTCAAAAAGAAACATCCTCCTAGAAAACAACCCAGGCTGATGTCAGACAAGTGAAATGTGTATCGAGGTTTCTCTTCAGTTCACCAGGCTTTACAGGCCCCCAGCCACTCTAGGAAAGAACATGATTCATCTTCAACCTTTGGAGTAGGTGCAGAGGAGGGAATCTTGGCAATTACACTCCAAATGCACCATTTACAAGACTAATTTAGGAAACAGAATTAAAAAGGACAAAAACGAATGTGGTTTTTGTTTGCTTTTTTTTTTTTTTTTTTAAAAGCTAGATTAATTCTAAATTTAACAGTTTGCAAAATGGCCTTCTTGGACTCCCAAAGGCTGGCTCTGCACCAAACCATCCAGTAATGAATACCAGAGGCTTTGAGTAAAAAACAAAGCTGAGAAAGAAAAAAGGTTTCAAGCTCTGTATAAGAACATTAACAGGTCTGAAAGTTAACATGTACACTGGCACCAAAGTAAAATCTACAAACAGAATAAGAAATCACTTGCTAACCTTTACTCTGTCTGGGCCTTTGTTTTTGTTTCTACCTTGCTGAAAGGTGCAGTCCACGCTAGAGGTGCATGTTGAGATCAGAGTTTGTTTGGGAAGGAAGAGACAGGTTATTGTCACCAACAAGAAATGGCATTGCAATGCCAGAGCATGCACAGCTGAGCAGTCAATGTGCTCAAAGACACAGCTCCCTGCATTTAGACAGCCCATTACTTAAAACACTGACTCAAATCTTTAAAAGGATTTGGAATGTGTGGGCTGAATGCTGTTGATTTCAAATATCTTTGTGTGAGCAATGCAAGTGAAAGTTGTCTGCATGTGGAATTTGTCCTGGCAGTGGCTGCCCGAGCCATGGCTCTCCTCCTGCAGCTACCTACCTTCACACACAGTGGAAACAGGACAGGTGTGGCAGCATCATGCAGTGTGACTGTAAAGCTAGTAGAAACTGTAAGCCCATGTAAGCAGCAAGCACCTTCAGGTGAACTCTATAACATCACAAAGCTGGGCTTTGTCATCTGGCTGTTCCATTTAGTGCTCCTCCATAAATGGGCTCCTCGCAGCAACGTGTTCTTGTCTTCTGCTTGTTGCTAGGATTGACAACAAAAGGTAGCAGCCACCAATTGTCTAGTAATTCAGGAGAAATTACTGAAGGGTCAGTAAAGTACCAGGAATTTCAATCAAATTTCAATCAAAGACAAACTTGTCTCCTATTCCCAAACTCCTTCAAAGGCAAACATGCTCCTTCACTCACAATTTCCCCTTTGGGAAGACAATCAGGAAGATAAAGCATCCATGTCACGTTGTGCATATCACTGAACATCTCTGGAAAGCATTCAGAGAAACTAAAGTGGTGAGTACAGCATAAAAACCTACAGGAACCTCTTCAGAAAATGCTAGGTAAGTGGTAGCCAAACCTTGCATGGAGGAGTTTTTCTTGTGGCTTATTTCCCAAAAGTCTTAAATCAGAACGTAAACAATAAGTGATAAAACCAAACCAGATTAAAATTGAACCAGCATTTCCTAGGAGGAAGAGCTGCTTTTTCTGAATCCCCTGGAGTTAGCCAGGTCACTCTTTAGTAAAGAGCAATTTCTGAGAGAACTGCCTATATTAATCCCTAAGCTGAGATGCATCACTCTCAGTCCTTTGTGTCTATACAGGAATGATGGGACAGTGATTGTTTTCAGGAAATTAATTCCATATACAGCAATAAAAGGATTGCTACCAAGAAAGCTTTCTGCAACACAAACGTGTGTCTAGGTTTGCTAACTTGAGACAGCAGACATCAAACTAAAGTAACCT
Source organism: Ceyx cyanopectus (assembly GCA_013401355.1). Lineage (NCBI taxonomy): Eukaryota > Metazoa > Chordata > Aves > Coraciiformes > Alcedinidae > Ceyx > Ceyx cyanopectus. The sequence continues at coordinate 21,464 of VYZU01018579.1, read as the reverse complement.
AGCACATTAAAAGCCCCATTTTTGGTTGGCTTTCTTTGAAAGCATCTTTAGACTCCCCAGATAAAGGCTTTGTCTGCAAGTGGTGACCATGCATGACATGCAACTGCTGGAATTCATGGCACCTTAAGTAAATTCACTGGATGATTAATAAAAAATAAGGGAGACAAGAGAAAGAAAACCACATTTTTAGCAAAGCCACACCAGTATGAAGAGTTCCATTCCTGATACAATATGAAACCTAACAGAAATAAGCAGCTTTAGTTGTGACTCAAAAATGAATCGTAGGATACTAGGTTGGAAGGGACCTCAAGGATCATCTGGTCCAACTTTTCCTGGCAAAAGCTAGGTGAGACAGTCCAGGGGAGATTATTCCAGTGGCTGATCATCCATGTTGGGAAACATTTTCCACTTGTGTCTAATCAGAATCTTCCCAGGAGTAGCTTGTCCCCATTACTCCTCATCTTATCATCTCATAGTTTCCTCTTCCTTCATAGCCCCTCCGAATCCCAGAACATGGCAGTAGCATCTCCCCTAAGCCTGCTTTTCTCAAGGCTGGACAACCCCAATTCTCCCAGTCTTTCCCCACATGGCAGTTTCCCAGTCCTTTGATCACCTCTGTGACCCTTCTCTGGACCCTCTCCAGCCTGTTCACATCATCTTTGTACAGCAGGGAGCAAAAGTGAGCACAGTGTTCTGGGTGTGGGCTGACAAGCACTGAGTAGAGTGGGATAGTAACTGACTATCTCTGCTAGTGATGCAACCCAGCATCCTGGTGGCTCTGCCTCTTGGCAGCAACTGTGCACTCCTGCTGAGCTTGTTGTCTGCCAGGACCACCAGGTCCCCTCCCACAGAGCTGCTGCCCAGCCAGGTAGATCCCAGCCTGTGCTGCTCTCCTGGATAATGTTTCTCTAGGTGCAGGACTCAACACTTGTCCTTGCTGAACTTCATGAGTATTTGCTAGCCCCACTCTCCCAGCCTACCCAGGCCCCTCTGCAATGTGGCTCTTCCTTGCAAAGTGCCTGCTTCCCCACTCAGCTTGGCACCATCAACAAACTTTATCTGGGTACACTTGATCCCCTTAAGCAGATCACTTATGAAGGTATTCAAGAGTGTAGGGTCCAATATCAATCCTCAGGGACCCCGCTTGTTACAGGAGTCACTAGTAGTGCAAGAGAAATTGATACTATGGCCTCAAGAGACCTTAAATGAAAATAATATGTTACTGAAGTTACAGTAAGCTATCTTGTCTCTTCATATGACTGTGATAATAAATATCACAAAAGATCTGAAGCTAACTTTTCAAATCATATCTAAGAGCAATTCTCAACACATATACATAAACTAAAAAAAAATATCCCAAACACCAGGACATTCAGCAGAAGTTAGTTTTACAGCTGTTTTGCAAGGATTTGAAGATAAACTGTAATTAAGAGATAGTGGGGTTTCTAGAAGATCCTAGTAGATGAGGCTTTGAAAATTTAATCAGGAGGGAATTAACAGATGAAAGAAAATTAAAAGATTATTAGCAAACAAATAATTAGTCATCAAGCAAGAATCTCCCTGCTGATTTTCTTTTTAAACAGGTCAAATAAAAGGAAGGGGAAAAAAAAGCTGAACTTTGCAACAGTTCCAAAGAAGAAACTCACCATTCAAAGCCTGTCAAACTGGAGAATGCCAAGAGGAATCCTGGGGCTGGGGGACATCCCAGACTGTATCCAGGGACAGCAAAGGTCCCATTAACAGTCCACGGGCACTGGCCTGCCAGCTTCTCCCACCCAGCAGGCTGAGGGGAGACAGAAAGAATGGAGGCATTAGCAAAGGCCAGGTACAGAGTGGAAGCTGCTCCTCAGAAACAACTGGATCCTGCTCAAGCAGGTTCTCATGAGATGAGCTGCAGCTCAGAGACCTGAACAGACTCATGAGAGGGCCTGAGGCCAATAAAATCCCTCCTGCATGCTATCTCACTCCTGCATGAGGGCTTAGCCTAGTGATGGAATAACAGCAAACTGATCGTGCTTACCTGTAGACAAGCAATAACTGTACCTAGCCATGACTAAAGGACATATTTCTTTCCAAACCTTAGGAACATAACCTCACAGAAAGGTGAAAATGCTCCTTGACTATGATTAAGAACCAGTAAGTAAGGCTTTCATAAATAGCTCTGTGCTGTAAGAGGAAATTCAAGTGCTAAACATGACTCAAACACAGGCATAATTTTCATTGCTTTTCTGTTTAGTCATCTCTCCCAGCTTTACAATTGTGCTATTTTGTGTTTCCTAAATAAACACTCATTTGCTTTTATCTACCATCAGATGTGTGAGAGAGGGTTCAAAGTAAAAGATGACAATTGATCTTAATCATCTTATTGTCAAGGAGAACCCATAATTAGACTTCTAGTCTAGGTGGAGTAGAGTGCATCAGGAAGTTCATCCTAGAAATCCAGGGCTTCCACAGTACTAAATATAAAAGCTACAGAGAAAAAAAATGATACCTACTAAAAATGTTAAAGCAAAGGATCCCAGGATTTGCACTGGGTGATGACCCAAGGAGTCTGAAAAGCTGTTGTTCCTGGAACGTAGTTGTTCCAGGTCCCACTTTCTTCCAAAACTAAAGAACCTCCAAAACAAAAAACTCCCCCAACAAGTTTTTCCCATCTTAAATATGTTGCTGATTGGTTTGGCCTTGGCCAGAGGCAGGTCTGACTTGGAGCCAGGGGAGCTTCTTACAGGAGCCATGGCAGTAGCCTCCCTCTCTTGCTACCAAAACCCCACCAGACACAAACCCATCACACAGACATAAGGTCTCCACTAGAATAAAGCAACAGAAGCCCCAGTACAGAGGACTGATCCACTAGGACCTTCCAGTGGAAATTCCAGAACAGTAAAGAGGAATGGGAATGCCCTCAGCTGTGACTTCTTGCTGACAGCCAAAAATGATCTAAAAGATAATGATCAAATTCCAGAAATCAAAGGAACACATGAAAAACTACATTTGCACTGCTGAGGTCAGGAGATTAAAAAAAAAAACCTTCTATTTCAGCATGTAACATTTTGCAAGGATATATAGAGTTTCTCCCTGTACAGACTCAACTGCCAATAGCTGCCTTTAGAAAAGTTCCCTGAATCCCTCTAATCCCACTTATCATTCTCATTCCCTTTGAGAAAATGAGCACGGATACAATTAGTCTGTTAAAGAAGAACTTAGGAGAATATCAGGCTCTCTGCACAATAATAAACAGCATCTCCCATTACACTGAGGCCCTATCTTTTACATCTCATTAATGCCAAGGTAGTATCTGGAAGAAATATTTTTATCCAGTTAGCAACATCCAAGAAGAAAGCCAGACAAAGAAGAGACTACTTTGACAACAAAAGCCAGACATGAACTTTATAGTTTAGGTGGCTTGAGTTGCCAAAAGCTCCAGTTTACCATTTCAAACACATGATCTGGTGCAATAATTAAACCAGACTCTACAGGGGATACTGAAAAACCACATCAGCCATGACACAAAAGCTTGGACCAGCACCTGCTGTCTGCCTTATTTAACGATGAGGATTGCTACCAACCTCCACATGCTTCTCCCTGCTCACATTTCTCTGCAGCCAGCAAGGCAGAGGCATCTTAAAGCTGATAAAGCCTGACTGTAACGAGCCCTTCTCCACACCACACACTGTCCTAGATTTCATATAAAAGATAAAAGACAGAGAGAAGCTGGCCAAGAGAGCCTGCTAGGAGCCAGCCTGATTAGCAGAAGCATTACAGCACAGTGGCCTACTCAGGGGTTGGAGCTTTGCTGCTACTTCAGTCAGCAAAACTGGTTTAAAGTGCAATAGCTGGGTTAAGTGCATTGCCTGTGCTATGATTCTGACAAGAGGAATCAGCTGGAGCATTGGACTCAATGTCTTCATCATCACAAGTGAAACAAGTCTGGATGCCATGGGAGACAAACCATCACAGTAACAGAGGGACTCACAAGTTCAGATGGTGACAATCTTTGCAGGTGCCTTCTGGCTAGAGCTCAGGAAGATCTAATTCAGCATGGAAACTCAACTAAATCTTGGGAACCTATGTAGTGAGTACATCAGAAACTATCATGAAAAAAGGAGGGGAAAATATCATTAAGATAATATAACTAGCAAACATGAAAGCCTCCTCACTGAGAAGACAATAGGATTCTGTATTCATTCCACATACATGCACACTAGGGGACAGTTCAGCTCCTTTCCCATGGCACATGTTGGAAAGGGCCCAGGGCAGGTTCAACACATGAATAAACCAGAATTCACATGCATTCACAGATTGATTTAAACTGATTCTCAAACCCCAGGAATTAGACCAGTTTTACCATTCTTAAGGCCTAAGAGAGTTAAATAGGACGCTGTCTGAGTTCCATGAAGCTTCAACCACTTTTAATTAATGCACCTGTTTCCTCAGACCCTCTATGTTGTCCTACATAAAATATGTATAAAATATCTATATTGTTCTATACTAAATGTCAAAATTGACAGTGAAATCTAGATGGCTCCCTCAGAAGAACTGTCCTCCATCCTGCAGTCACAGCTCTTGGCCAGACAACCCAGGAATCACAAAACCTAAGAGGTGAAGTTGCTGCTTCTTTTACCAGCTCCCCTGATCAACAGGAGGCATTCATGACTACCTTTAAAAGTAGGGTATTGAATGTATTATTCAGAGGGATGAATCAGAAAAGCCATTCCATAGTCTATTTAAACACAGATTTTTCTCTTAAGTTCCCCCTGACCCAGACACACTCCACCCCTGAGCTGATAAAATGAACTATGAATCATGGGGTTAATGTTTTCATATTGACAGAGACCAGCTCCTGGGGAAGTGGCTACTTTAAGATGCAAAGCTCTGCACTGGGTTTGCAGGAATGGAGGTGAGCAGACGTGTTTCTGTGGCATGCCATGGCTCCAGGTGCCCCTGCAGACACCCAGCACCCCAGACCCCACTCTCACAGTGGACCAGTGCTCCTGTGCTTGCTCCCACCTCAAGGTGGAGTCAAAAAGCCCACAAGCAGTAACTGGCTCAGAGCACCAGAGGGAAAAGGCTGCTTTTCCAAATTTTTCTGGATGCTCTCAACAGCGTTGTCTCAGACTTGGTGCTTGGGTATGGAGTGAAAATACGGAGAAAAAGAAGCTTCCAGCTCACTAAAACACCTGGAGCTGGAGCAGATCTCTGCAGCCACCTGCTCGGTGTAAGTCACCTTTGGTTTTAAGTTTTGTGATGTGATTATAAACACCTAAAATACTAACAAACCATAGCTGCAGTACAAATCCTTTTCTGATTTGTGTCAGGACTTCTGTCAGCTGGAAAACAAAGTCATAGCTGAGGACAGCAGATAGCAGAGCTAATGAAGATGCACTCTGTTGTGAAGCAAGCTGCTGGCTAATGGGTCTCACAATAACTTCACAGAGACCTACACTGATTGATTGATTTGATTTTTTTATGATAGTGACTGGAAAGGAAGAAAGGTGTTTTATTTCTTTTCCTTACAGGAAAGTGTGTCTGGTCAGTACCACAGCTTCAGGTTCAAGTCAGCTGTCCAAAGCAGCCTGCCCCACCTCTGTACAAATCAGCAGTGAAGCCAGTCACTGCTCCCAGGAGCTAAAGACTGAGAAGCAGCATCAGACCTAAAGAGAGGCTGCAGCCCTTCCAGTGCAAGGTGCACAGCAGCTGCCCACATGTGTTCTTACAGGCTGTGCACACAGACAAACCAAAATGATGCAAAGGCCCTCCTGAAATTGATCACCTCACTCCGTGAGCAGCAGATTCAGTAGAACACAGCACAGAATTCTGCTACAGGACTAAGTGCAAGTCCCTAGAATACAGATAAGGAACATGATGGTCACAGCCTACAAAAAGATAACTGATATTTTTTACAAGCCTTGGAGATGTATTGAAGATTCTTTTTTTTTTCAAATCCTTTACACAAGTGCCTGCAACCAGAATATTCTCACACTATTGCTGAAATGTGTGAAAGCAAAGGTTGTTAAAGACACACTGAGCAAGCTGATGTAATCAGAACTGGAGAATTAACCTTTGGGGAATTTTCCAAGCACTTTACAAAGGAGTAAAGTAGTTTTTTACTTTCCAAAAACTTTACAAAGTTTTTTTTACTTTACACTCCTTCTGCATGCCAGCATTCTACAAACATTCCTGCTGCTATGATGATCAGCAACTCCATACTTCTATCAGGTCATGAGCACCTATGTCTTATATATAACTGCCAATAATTTTAATATTAATGATTTAAAACACATTCTTGAGTTTCTGAAAACATTAATTGCAGTTGGTAGAAGGAATGAACCCTTCTTTGAAGCATCCAGTGATTTTCAGGAGACAGAGAGGAAGTCCATAAGCTGATTTTCTTCTACTTTTCCCCACAACAGACTCTTAGGATCAGGTTGTAGAACTGAGATGACTGCTCATCATGGAAAGGGGAGTAAACCTTTGTAGAGCACATGGGACACAGCAACTCCACTCCACTGCACAGGATGGAGAGCATCAGCATGGCAGTCTCATCTTGTCTTTGGTTACCCTCAGATGATGTCAGCTTTGTTGTTGGAGTAAGGGAAAGATAAAAGGAATGGAAACTAGTGCTGGATTATATTCTGTGGTCCTACTCTGGCAGGGGGGTTGGACTTGAAGATCTCCAGGGTCTCTTCCAACCCCTTACAGCCTGTGATCCTGTTCAGGTATACAGCACAGTACTAGTGATATTTGGTATGTTCACAACCCTATGTCACACTCTCAAACTCTTCTTAACTAATCTTAAAAAGCTGAACAAATCTGACATTTCAAACACAGACCACATTGCTATATCACCACTGTTGACTTTTTAAATTATCATCTATCTATAGGCATCCCTAATGTCAAAACAGTAAACAAAGTTAATTTCAGACAGCAGCAGGCAAGATCACCATACAACTGAATGCAGCCATGGGCAATTAGTAGTGATCTCAGTCAGGGCTAGACTAAGTGGATACCACCCTGTTATGTACCCACAGCACCCCAGCCCTGCCCCAGCTCAACTCCTTGTCTGTATTTACCCTGCAGAAAGGTGAATGACACAGTCAGCACACACTTTGGATAATCTGACTTCAGGTTCCTTTACTTGGGCAGAGAGGCACGGTGTGGAAAGGTGGGCAGAGAACACACCATTTGTAACAAGTGTTCACAAAGCTTCTCTCCTTAGGTCAGGTACCCAGAGACCAACCTGCTAAAGCACAGAACACCAAATGCCTCCCATTTACAAACCAGTTCTTGCCATCACAGCATTCCATGACAGGAGCCTATCAGCTGCTGTTCTAGGAGGTACCAGGCTTATGTATCCCACTGTACCTCAGCCATTAAAATCAGGCTTTTTTTTTTCTTTCACTGAGTTCATGCCATCCATTTGTTCACCTCAATTTAATTCCATAAACAGAAGCCGTGAGAATGCTAAACTACTCAGAGCTGTAAATCAAATATATACCTATTTACCAACTACCTTTGTTACATTTGCTGTGCAGCTTTCAATATTATAGGAGAATAACCTGCTAATACACTGCAGACTAAGTGCATGAGAAAAAAAGACAAAGAAAACTCCACAAGTGTCATCTGCCATCTAGGTATGATTTCTCCCTGTGTAAAGCTAAGAGAATCATAAGCTGTTATTGACACTCAGCCAGCTGAAAATGTGAAGTGCAGCAAGGGACATAATGCAGATAGATGTCCCTGCTTTGTGCTTTAAGAACTCCATAAGCTCTTTCTCCTAAATCCTTGTCATTGGCTACACTGCCTAGTAGAACCCAGCATTTCTGCAGAGGCTAAATCTTTCTTGTTGCATCCTGATGGTGCACTCCCCTTCCCCAGCACCAGCAGCTTGCAGGGAGGTGGTTATTCTGCTGCACGTTGGGGAACTACATCCAAACACAGGCTCTGGACTGTAAACAAAGTGACTACAAGTGGTAGCTACACTTACACATACAGGATGAGCTTAAACTTCTCCTAACTCAATATGCATTTTTATAAAGCAGTACATTGATTGCAGTTACTCTCAAAACCTCCCCTGGAGCTAGATTTGCTGCTATTTTAAGGTTTATTTGTATGATGAAGTCTCCTGACAGAGAAATCATCTTCTAGGCTCCTAAGACATACACATTACAGAAAGGTACAGTATTTACTAGGCTTCATTGAGGTGTGGTTTTCTTTTTTGCACAGAAGTTTAGATACAGTTCCTAAGAGAGCAACAAGATCATTGGAAGGCAATATTCCTCCAGCTCCAAACTCATTTTGCAATGCAGACAAGTGCAGTACCACGTCCATCTGCAGAGCCTTGCTCTGTGTTGCTCTCTGTTGTAGAAAGAACAACTCTTACAAGCAGCAGTGGCTAGTTGAGAGCTGAGATGTGGGCAGGCTTGGCTGCAGTGAGTGGCAGTATTCTGCTATTCCTGTGGTAGAGGATGGGCTCTGCACTGGAGCAGCAGCTCTGCAGGGAGGAGAACTGTGATTTCTGGGGAACCAATCTGTGAAGTGCTGCAGAAGAACATGGTAGAGACAGGGGTGTGCAGTGCTCAGTTCCAGCAGCCCTTTGAAAGGAGTATGAACAGGCAGCATGACAAATCTGCTGGCTGCCTCTCAACTCAGTGTGTTGTGACTTCTGGAAAGCAGCATTTCTCTCACTGGATAGGTAACTGCCACTAAACAAAGGAGGACATCAGAAGCAGGGACAGGAGAGCTGCTCTAGCCTACTGTCTGTCTTGTCATTCAGGAGGGGGAAAAACAAAGTTATCTTTCTTCTTTTATAAGTATTTCAAGCAATGAAATCCTGTTCACTGTGATGCCAAGCCGTGCTTGCTAGTGTCAGCTGTTCTCTAGGGCAGACAGCAGCACTCTTCAGCCTACAAGTTTCAAGGTCACATGGTATTGAACTTAAAAATGCATAGGCACTAAGTAAATAGACTCACTCAACAATCACATCTACCTGAAACAATCCATCTTTTCATTTATTGGATCATATTCATTAGCAAATCCAAATCCCAATGGTTTCTCAAGGTGTCATGACATGAAACACAGCATTTCTCAGCTTAGGAGAGCTTCTCTCCCCTGACTGTCGTAGGCAGCTGGTAGCAGCTAAAACAAGCAGTGCCATCTGACAGAGAAAGGGACCCCAGACCTGTCCATGAGAAGGTCTGCAGCATTAAACAGAGAAGGTGTGCTGGTTCTGTGCAGAGCACACACACTCCATGTCTTAGAGGGTCTGCTGCACAAAGCTCAGTACGGTGCGCTTGAGGATCAACTACTTTAGACAGACTCCCTTTCTTGAGCAGCCATGATTTAAATGCAGATTTATGTCAATTTTTAATGTAAATCTTTTGCTATACAATCAATACCTCCTTTCCTGGTCTTTACGTGCCCCTGGTAGGACAAGTAAATCCAACTAAACCTGTCTTCAGCCTTTGGTGGTGTGAGGTCAGAGAGTATGAATTCAGATCAATGATAAGCAATTGTACTTTAAGTGAAGTGAAGCAAATCAATTTCAATAATTACAGCTCAGAGAAGCTAGTAAATTCACCCTGTCACTTTTGAGTACATTTGATAAAGTCTTAGTTCTGTTTTCACTTTAATATAAATTGTTCTGATTACCTACATTTGCTTTCTTCCCTTTAAGTGAATTGTAGTTCTCTAGAAATCACTTCATCCTGAAACTAGAAGAACACAAACCAATGGATCTTTATCTCAGTATCCCACTGCTTGTCAGAACAATAAAAAAAAATACTTATGTTTGGATTTGGATGTTCCATAAATTAAATCACCTCTTTGTTCCACAGGAAGAGAAGCCCCTGGACAGAGGGAGACATTTGCATTATGTAGACTGTTTGATTCCTGAAGTATTTCAAAGGATTCCTTGCCCAGGAGGTCTGGGATGAAAACTATCTTTATATAAGATGTACATTGAACATGATAATGGGATGAGAAGCTTATGCAACAGTTTCCTACTTAGAATCTGGACAAGACAATATTCCACCCAGTCTCCAAACAGTGAGGTCACTCATTTTTTATTTATGAGTTTTGGTGCAATGTTCAAAGGGACTTCTGTATCCCAGCACCTGCTACTGGGCTGTAGTCTGGAGAAAGAATTCCTCCAGCAAATCCCAAAGGATGGAGGTAAAAAAACCAACTGTGACTGAACAGAAAACACTGAACATTGCAAAAGTCATGAGGAACACACACACTCAGGTCTGTGCTCTCACTAAATCATTCTGGCCACTGCTGCTCTGCTCAGTTCCATTTCTGTCCTCTCACTGCCATGTAGCTTTGGCTCTTTTCCTACCTAGTCCCCAAACTGATGCTAAATGCCATTGAAGTCTGAGAGCTGAACTGTTCCCAAGGACAGTTTGCATATAAATTCTGATCCAAAATCCAACCCCAGGTACTAAAAATCTTGCAGAAGTCTCACAGAAATAACTGGTCATTTCAATCTCTCTCTAACACTACTCATCTTCTTGCAAATTTACCCACATTTACTAATACTTCAGTATTAATGTAGAAGTCCCATACAAGAGCAGCAGTCATTTTCCTTTGGATTTTCAGTAGAATACACACACTGAGATTTTAGAGACAGGAAGGTGCTGAAGGTAAGGATATTTAGAAACACCACAGCCAGCTATTATATTATTATTCAGCTAGTGAAGTTGCAAGCTACACTTGTATTCTAAAATGCAGAATCCTCATAGTCCTTTCTTTTTTTTTTCCAATATTAGGTCAAACAAATGTGCCTGCTGGAGTTTTTATTGAAAATGTCATATAAATGTTGGCATGGCAGCATAAAGATACAAGAATGACTAGAGTCTCACAGCTAAAACTATAGTTTATTCTGCCTTACTAACCACACATGAAGAGTCGATTAAGGAATGAGTGTCATCTAAGAATATGCTACTCTGTTAGTAATGTAACTGTCCACAGCTCTCCTACAAATCCCTAAACAGTTTACAAGTGCTATGCTCTTACAGACTCTGAATATTACCCAGTTTAACCTGATAGGCCAGTCTACTTCTGAAATAGCAGACAGAAAAAACAGGACAGAAAAGATCAGTGGATTAAATAAGTTGATTACTTGGAGATTGGTAAAGGACTGAGGAACAGTTTCTTCTATTTGTCATTTTGAGCCTGGGCTGGAAAATGCAACTCTTTGGGATGGTATGTCACTTGTCTGTCAAGTGAATCTTTGAGGAATTTTTCCCATCGTTACATTTCCAGCTCCCAATTCTCAATCTTTTCCTCTTTATCATTGCAATTTTTGCCATACAAAAGTCCATAATAACAGAAAAGAGCTTTGGAGACTCATTCTTTCTGATTGCATTTTAGGTCATCATTCATTTGTTTTCTACAAATACCTTGAACTCATGCACATGGCATCTCCCCTGATTTTATCTCATTTAAATTACTTTAAATGTGGAATATGATGTGGCATGGTCTAGCTTTTAACTGGAAAAACATGACTTTTTTAATGCAGACACTTCTTCCTTGAACATAGGGAAGTTCCTTGAACTTCGTTCTTAATACATATTGCCAACAGAATCCAGCACAAAACCTGTGACTGAGAACTGCACTAACTGTTAGAAACAGGTAAAAAACAGGTAAATTCCAGTCTAGAAATGGTATCACATTTTTAATTTACATTTTTCCAAGAGAAGGAATAATTGTTAATAACAATTTTGATAGCATTCCAGATATAAATGGAAAAATCAATCAATAAATAAATGTGTTTTGTGTCTGTTTCAGGAGATGATAGTAGGTTAGTAATTTTGCATGGTAATCCTGAATGGCTTCTCCCTGCTCTGTAAGTGGAGGGATTGCTTCTTCCATGCTGGATGTATCACACCTTTGAGGAATGCTTCATGCACTTGGAAAAGTAGTTGTAGAAACAGTGTCTTGTCTAGTACTGCCTGCCCCGTGACACACTGCTTTAGAAGCAGATAGAGGTAGCTTCCTAGAATATTGACTTTTGGTTAAATATGATTCCATTCTATGTGGTAGGCCAAAAAAAACAAAACAAAACAAAAAAACCAAAAAACCCACTTTATTAACAGTCTATGACACCCTGATGAACTCTGGCAGAAAACAGAAGAAAAAGCAGGTCCCTGCTGAGTTGTCTGGAGGAGCCAGAGGGAAACAAAGAAAAAACACAGGCAAGATGTTAACAGGAGAACTCAGGCAAAAACCTGACTAAAAAGAAAAATGAAAAGCTTATTCTAAGGGGGAGCAGTTTTCTCGTAGTAATAATAGCAGACTTTGAGTGTAGGCTTATCAAGCATGTGTTTTCTGCACCATTTATGAGTCAGGTACCATTGTCTAGTGCTATAAACATGGTGTCACCAGCTACTTTTGCCTAAGTAGCTTGTTTAAACTGGAGCATTCCTGTTCCAAAGCCTCAGTTCTTTCTGGAGTTACTTTGCATGCAGTGAGAAACAGTGCACTCTGCTAAAACAGAGCTGCACAGGAGGAGGTCAACTGCATAGTAATTCTCCAACAGACTGACAATAGCTGGAATTAAATCCTGCTTTCCTTTTCCTTAGGTGCTTCAATCTGATCTGCCTTAATTGCATGTTTGCAACACGTTAATTATCAGGGCTTGACATTGTATGGTTGGTATCTACTAGAAGACTGGGATTTGACTAGAAAAGTAAAATCTAAGTAACTTAAGTGCAGGCAAATGTTTGGCAACAGATGAGATTTGCAAAGAAGCCAACATTACTGCACCACCCACAGATGCAGAAGTTCTAAAAATGACCCCCATAAATCACCATCTCGGAAACCTTTTCATACATCCAGTGGTGCCACAAAGCCCCTGAAGAAAGCCCACGCTATGCAAAGCCTGCCCACCACATCAATGAATATTTTAACACAGAATCAACAGAGACACTTCAGAGCTGCACCGAGACCTGCTGGTACTCCTCCTCCCATTGGCCCAGCCGTGAAGCAGGCACTGAAAGCAGCAGCCAGGTTTCTCTGAAGCCAGGGAAGCTGCAGCACTTAGCAGCAGCTCTGAGTTCCACTCAGGCTCCAGAGTGTACCAAGGAGGGGACAGGAGCAAATCTCAAATGCTGAAAGTAACGTCCATATTCCTCAAGCAATTAGAAATGAGGCTAACACGTCATTAAAAATAATAAAGAAATAAAAGGGGAAGAACTTGCTGACACCAATTTGCCTTTGAAATACCTTTACATAATATAAAAGGCTTCCCCTTGCTATAAACTGCAGCTCTCAGGAGCTGACTAGCCTCAGCTGCAAATGAACTCCAGAGGAACACTTTGCACCTCCTCCCTGGGCCACTCTGTTTCGGGTGGGTGTGCTAGGCAGCCTGGCAGAGGCTGTTTGCTGTAATTACACAAACACTTCAGGAGAAGCAGCTCCAGTTTGCCACTGAACTGCTGCACCCAGAGAGGTTCGTGCTGCTAGCAACCCCTACCCGTTTCAACCCTAAAAAGCCAGCATGAATAATTCAGTGAGTACTGGGTCCTGAACCCACCTTTCCTTTCATGAAGATAAAAGTAATGCACCTCAGGTATAAAGTTTTACTCTAGCAGGGCTTAATCTTTCTTTCAGTGCTTTGTTACTAAGTGCTGTGTAGGTGTGAAAAGCCTTATTACCATGTAATTTTGTTGGGATCAGGCTTCCAACTACCTGCTTCGCTTCATATTCACACACACAGAATGATCAAAATCCGGTTTATTTCCTAACAATAGCCAATTTTGCTATAATTAATTTAAAATACCCATTTTAAGAACTAGCACCCTAGTTAATTCACACGTGGCACCTACCCACACATGAATCAAAGCCCTTATTATTTATTACCTTTCCCATAATGAACTTTGTGATAAACAACTGGAAAACTCATTTGTTTTTTGACAATGCCAAACCTTTGAATAGAGAAAATCAGTCGAACACAGAGTGCAGTCCTGTGTGGTAAGTGGTCTCCATAGCAACCAATAGATTTTATGCTAAGTCTGGCCTTTAAAAACATTTCACGTTTAGCACCGAGGAAAAGATGGCCTTGATTTAAAAATGATACAACAAGTACGTTGAACGTGCACACTTGCTCTTCCCTCTTGCAAACACAATTAGCAGACCCCCCTCTACCACCAGATCCTCCCAGAGCTGTGTCATCACTGACGTGTGGCTGGGCCTGCTTCAGCCTTGGAATTCTTTTCCTTGCATTCACTGCAAGACATGAAGCCCTTTCTCCCTATTTTCTCCTCCCTGTTTTTGTCTATCCTGAACCAAAATAGAACACCAAGCTCTTATCTCAGTCAGTGATCATGGTGACAGTGAAAATATTATTGCATGCTTATCTATAGCAGTTTCAATCATGCAAGCTTATAATAACTTGCAATAAGGGAAGAAGTAGTAACTATAACTGCAATGCCTGCTACAGCCTCATTTACTTTCACTCCACATTCAAGTCACTGAAGTCCCTAAAAGGGAATGTGTTTTTAATAAAGATTCCAGCTTAAGAATGTGTGTATATAATTATTGACAACAATCTGCTATAAAGACTAGTATGATTATAATCATTAGCACTTAATGAGAATTTTGTTTGCAGCACTGGAATTTGAGCATCAGGACATAAGGGTAGATAGAATTATAACTGCATTCATCATTATATGTGCAATTCTTGTTACCTGACAACACAGGGTACGTGCCTTTAACATCTAATTCAAAGCAGAGCTTCCAGGCTCAGGTTATTCTTCTCAGCATGGGTGTGGGATGACTACTTTTGGTTGATTAGGAATGCAGCCTTGAGAGCTTTGGATGAGTAGGAGGGGAAGATACAGAGACCATCTGTTGCTATTCCTGTAAAGGTAATTTCAACATGCATTCAGTCATCATGGGGACAGTAACAGCACTTCATACATAGCCTTTCACATCAGCTTTGTGTTCCATCCCATCTCTACTGCAATATAAGCATCACTCTCACCACCCTGGAGGCTTCCTCCACAATTCCCTTTGTCCGTGGTGTGCTTTCCTTTGCCCATAACTTAAGAAGGCTCCTCTTTTGAGTCTCAGTGAAGGAGGCATCAAACATTTCATGTCTGCAATGAGACAGTGTAACACAATTTATTACCCTTTGTGTTCCTTACTCCAATGTGCTGTTGGACATCAGTTTCTCCAAAGGTGATCATCAGTGCCACAACAAAAATTAGGAGTCTCCACTGTGAGGGAAACAGGGACTGAAATGGGCTAAAAGCTTCTGCATGAAGCAGCATTGCTCCCAGTGCCTCCCTAGGGAAGATCAAAGTTTTCCCTCTGCAGGAAACACCTGTGCTATGAACAAACCCAGTGGTGATACAGACAGTGCAGCCATCACAAGGGCAGAGAAGCCTCAGGTACCACAGAGGGGACAGGCAGGGCAAACACCACCTGTTAGGCATTTCAGTTCTTGCATTAGGATACAGTAAGCACACTGTACCACTGAGGGGACTAATTAGTCACTGTAACAGTGTTCTAGGGCACCACGAAACGCTGCTTATGGAGAATGTTGTAGCATGAGTGTCACCATCATCTCCACCCCCACCCACACCCATCCTCTTTTTCTTCCACACAGATGGAGGAGCACCCTGCCAGAGTTATGATTAGCATAGGGTTGGAGTTATCAGAAACAACTGAGCAGTTCCTGACATGCCACTTCCTTACTGAGAGAGGAAATCAGAAGGACACGTACTGCCACTTCACTGCAAAGGATGGAAGATGCAAGCACCATGCTCCAAGGGAGAATGATCTGTCACACATGTCCCTTGATCTGGGGACACATCTTCCACTGACCTAGCACCAACCACGGTGAGTCCGAAGTGCCTGTTCCAACCCAATCAGCATCAAAATTACCCTGGGAGCTGTGCTCTCACAGCCTGCTTTCACTCCCTGCTTGGGAGGCAAAGACCAGGAATCAACCAGCATTAGTACCAAGGGATACAAGCAGTGCTTCCAACAAGTTAGCAGACAAATCTTGGGATACCTCTACAACAAGACATCTTGAGAGATGCACAGCAAAGGATAAAGACAATGGCACTGTACAGCACACCTCCCACACAGAACCCCTTTGCTTCACATACTCCTAGAAACTCACCTGTATCCTGTTATGCTTCAAAGTGCTTACTCTTTTATCAGGTGTACTTCTAGCAACTCCATTTGGATTGTACTGACCTTTCATTACACAGCATCACAGAGTGCCAGGGGTTGGAGGGGACCTAGAAGATCATCTAGTCCAACCCCCCTGCCTGAGCAGGATCACCTAGACCAAGTCACCCAGGAACAGATCCAGGCGGGTCTGGAATGTCCCCAGAGCAGGAGACTCCACAACCCCCCTGGGCAGCCCCTGCCAGGCTCTGCCACCCTCACTGGGAACAAGTTTGTCCTTGTGTTTCCCCTCAACCTCTTGTGCTCCAACTGACTCCCATTGCCTCTTGTCCTGTCACTGGATGACACTGAGCAGAGTCTGGCTCCATCCTCCCTACACTGACCTGAACATATTGATAGACACTGCTGAGCTTCCCCCTCAGTCTCCTCCAGGCTAAAGAGCCCCAGCTTTCTCAGCCTCTCCTCATATCTCCCTCTCCCACTTAGAGACAGTGGCCTGGCAATGATCTCTGCCACCTCCCTCAGCACTCATTCTCCCCACTTCTCCAAGAGGAAGAGTTTCACACGGCCAAATATAAAGCAGAAGAGAACCACTGTGTTCTGAATGAAGAAGTTACTCTGGTTGTTATTTACAGTGCAAGCAGAGCTGTGCCAATCTGCAGCATTCCTCTAAAGCAGGGGCTTCTGCTAGTGACTCGTAGCCAATGTACCAGCTCAGTCTGAAGGTCTGCATCTGGGGTAAGAGTGACATGGTGAAAACACCAGAGACTTTTACAAGGCAGCCACTGTGAGCTGCTTTTTTGTTCCCCTGTTCCTAAATGGAGATGCAATAAGATCTTCCCAGGCAAAGCAGCATACTGAACAGATTTGAAAGTGGCAAACTTGTCATTTAATACCTTTGAAATATTCTAGCTTCCACAGCTAATTACAATATAATATTCACTTGCCTTCAGAGAAAAAAAAAAAAGTCAACATAAATTGAATTGAGGGGTGAAAGGAGCAGACACTAAACATCCGAACCTACATATGAAGTATGGAAGAGTAAAGGTCCACCTGCTGCTGTCCAAGAAATAGTCACTCAGAACTATTTTTGATAAAGTATTAGAGAAAGTCTGTCAGTGGAGCCAGCTGAGAAGTTCTGTATTTTACTGCCTCTTCCAAACAGAGATGTGGCTACTGTAACACAAATAGCTGATTGTTTTACATAATGAAATATTCTTCCCTTCCAGACCCTATTAACTTTTACATATAAACTGTTTCACTGCAGAAGTGTCAGGGATCTGAAAATAATGCCTGGTGACAGCTCTAGGATGAAGCTCTTCTCAGTTAGAATGGCTAACTCCAGCTGGAAATTGCTTCTAAAGAGCACACACTGTAAGCCCTCCTGTGCCTCAACAAACAGATATCAACAAGGCATCCAGGACAAGTGTATGATAGTAATTCATCTTAATTATTTGTCAGCAAAGCTATCCTAATAGGATGTGTCTTTCATTCTGATTAA
The DNA here is from genome assembly GCA_013401355.1 of Ceyx cyanopectus. NCBI lineage: Eukaryota > Metazoa > Chordata > Aves > Coraciiformes > Alcedinidae > Ceyx > Ceyx cyanopectus. Next base: position 3,823 of record VYZU01018579.1, on the reverse strand, counting down.
AGTGACCCTCTGAAATGTGGCCTTCGCAAAAAGTTGGCGAGCAGAGGTAAATTCTGAACTGTCTGGCACATGTAATTTTGTCTCTGGAAGCTGAAAAGTGCTGCTAACCACCCTCATATATAGTACTCCCTCCATTTGCCTCTCTGCTTAGCTTCCACAACATAAAGAACCCGTTTATATATCTTTGGTCCATATGACATTCTTTTTATTTCTTTTTTTTTCCCTGTTTCCATAGCATGATTTCTACTATTGAGTGTTATCAGTAATTCAGTAGTGTAGGTGAAATGAACTACATTGGTTAAATAAACTACTTTGTTTTTTCTAAACACATGGCCATGGATATGACAAATACTTCTCATGCCATCTGGAGGGTTCTAATATAGTGATTTTTTTAAGGTATCTACTGATGGGGTACCTCCTGTTGTCCCAATATTCAGATATGTTACGTTCTTTAAAATTAGATTTTTATCATCCTGCCATATGGCAAGAGCTTCTTTTAGGAACCCGATTTTTATGTGTCCTAGGACCTATTATCCAGAATTGGTAACATCAACAAAACTGACATTTACCATCAGGACACAAGACCACAGATTTGATATTAAAGCTGTCAATACAGCCTTTCAGAAGTCTTTTAAGTGAAAGCTTCTCATTAGACCAGAATATATTTCACTCTGTGATTCTGGTTACAGAGAGATGCAATTCCAGCATTACTGTTCTAGATGTGTACGATAAGAAAACACTGACAGCACCTTTTAGGGGCTAGTATTGGGTATCAGATAAACCAAAAGGTGCATCAAGAAAAGAGCTCTGGCTTAGGCAACATTGCCAGTGTCAGTGGGAAGACAGTAACTGTGCAAACAGTAACACTAGCTGGAAAATCTGTAAAAAAACCCAAAACACCAAAGAAAGCAAAACTTTACCATTTCTTGCTTTTCCAGTATACAGAGAAAAGCAGAGTTGCACCACTTCAGGTAGCTCAAATGAAGAAGAGGAACAAGATCCAGGAGCACTTTGGAGGGTGCCATGCACAGCTTTGAAAGGGGTAGTTGGCAGCTTCACTCGTGCTCTGCTTAACCCAGTGGAGAGTCTGGAGCTGTTCCAAGACAAGGTGATATAGTGCTTAACTTATGGTTAGTCTCAACGTGTACATGCTGCTCTGCCTGTTTTTCCACCCTTCTGATCCCAACCTATACCCTGTCAGCATCAGCCTTAAAAATAAAGGTGATGAGACAAAACATTATCCCACAGATTTTAATTTACTGCCTTGACACATGAAGGCTAATGATTAATAAGGTTTTGAATACTAATGCAGTACAAGGAGTGTGGAAATATGAGAGAGGGAAAAAAAAAAGGTTTCAATAAGAAAGCTCTGGTGTCAGGTTTAGCAAAATTTGCCTTCCTAGATAGACCAGTTAAAGCCAAGCTGGTGCATTTATTCCCCTCTTCCTATTGCTGCTCTAAAAACTGGAGCTGTTCTCTTTAATGGGCAAGACAGTTCCTTGGGCATCATTTCATCTTTGAGTCAGTCACAGAGATACAGTCAATGTGACCAAACACAAGTGCCAGATTCCCCAGCTCCATATCAGATAATGGTAACACCAGAATCAGTCCCACACTACAATGATGTGCCCACTCCCACAGCACAGCTTTCCTGGCACAGCACTGGGCTCTCAGGCTGGAGCTTTATGTAACAGTGCAGCATGAAATGGGATTATTGCCAGAAAACAAAGGAAAAAATAATTCCTTCCCCGTCCTCCAACCTCATACCCTTGTCTCCAGCCTCCATTCTGCCCCTTCTCTTGTGGGCAGCATTTCAGGGTATGATTTGAATTTGGTGGGGGATTGGGGATGAAGACTTCTAAAGGACTAACAAGGGTGTTCAGCACCTTTTAGCCCATGAGGTGCCAAGCAAGATGTGAAGATACAATCGAGGTGAAAGCAACTGTGCCATACTCTGCCATGGAGACACACACTAACCCAAGGGGAGAGTGAGCACCTGAAGAATCCAGCAGAAAAAGGCATAAAACTTCCTTTTCTGTGTTTGTTTAATAAAGGCAGGGCTGTGATATTAAGCTGGATTTTCATATCTGTTTGCACTCTTCAAGTTCTGAACGAGTGTTAACAGCAGATTTTGGATGAGTATGTCAAGTGTAATGAAATGTTCTACCCCTGCCTGGGTATTCCCTGGCATAGGATATCAGAGCCCATCCTGAACACTGTGTGGTATGTTCCTTGCCATAAATCAGCCCCAGACACCTGGAGCAGTAAATCAATACTGTGCCTATCTCCTGCAACAGGAGCAGGAGGCTTACAGAACCACAGAGCCAAAGGGGGAGCCTGCAGCCTGCTCTGAACAGGACTCACAACAGACTCACCATCTCAGCAAGAAAATAATAATAATAATAAAACCTGCTAGTGATGCTGACACTTCCCTCTCAGCAGAAAGTGATGGTGTTTGTGGTGTGTTGTGTGCACCAACAGCAATATTCTCCTCTTCAAACTAAAAGACAGGTTGTAGAAGGGAGCAGACCACTGAAGGAGCAAGAGAAGCCAAGCATGTTCTGCTCCAGAAGGCAGGAAGGGAATGAACAAGAGTTACTCATTCTTTCCACCTTCACAGCTAAACAAAAGTGCCTGTTCTTGGTGTTAAAAATCATTCTGCAGGAGGCAGAAATCTACAAGGAGGGAGCAGGCAAAGCAGCAAGGCTGCTGATGTTCTCTGAAGTACTCAGTCCGCCAGTAATCTTGCCAATAAGTTCAATAGAATTATGTGAATTTGGTTTTCCATAAGTTAAGGAAAAGAAAAAAATAATAAAAAGGCCACCCCAAGTGATATTTAGCAACAATAAAGCATTTTTCAATTTAATTTCCATTTCATCAAATTGCTTCGGGGGAAAAAACACCTTAAAAGATGAAAAAAAGCCCAACCATACTGACAGCATTTTCTAAAGGTATTCTTCATTCCGACTGACTTAGCTTGAATGTGTCTTCAGTTTTATTAACAATGACCTTCAAATACTAAAAATTGTTCAAAGGATAAGAAAAAAAAATAGTGAAGGGCTCATTTAGCCCCACAAATAAGTGAGATGGATTTCAAAATTGCAAGAGATTAAATTTTCATCATTATCCCAGCCCCAGCACTGACAGGCTGACATCACTTTTTGTACCTTTCTACTTCAGAACAGCTGAGAACATTAATCTCTGAACTGTGTGAGCAAGAAGGCAGTTGGTCCTCAGCACTGAAAGCACAGAACAAAAATGCCCTTTAGAAGTGAGAAGCTGGATCCTGAAGAAGCATTAGCTCTGAGAGTGCAGCATGAGAGGGCAGAGTCAATTCATGTTTACTTCAGAACCAAGCATGTAAAGTACTGAGAAAACCTCTCCCTCAAATGGAATGAGCCACACTGGAGCTCAGAAATCACTTCTGTGGCTCTGGCTCCACCATTCATGCACTCTGGGAATCTGGGCAAGATCTTTGAATTTCTGTTTGTTTCCATTGCGGTTGTTTTAAACACGACCCTTTAAAATAATTCAAGGTGTACAGATGAAAAACTCTGTAACAGATACTAAGAGATTTTCTGCATTTCGCCCAAAACCTTCTGTAACTCACAATTCAGTGAATCATCCTGAAGCATAAAAGTATTTGGATGAAAACATTTGCATTTAGATACATTTAACCTTACATTAAAACCAAAAGATGAATAATACTTTAATGATCCTGTGATATTTATTAGCTCTGCTCAAGTATCACCGGATACTCCCTGCTGGGCGCAGAGAAAGCTCTCACTTGAGATACTTGTGGGGGTTTCTGCTCTTTTTATAT
>VYZU01018576.1:8758-39625 GCA_013401355.1 Ceyx cyanopectus | reverse complement strand
AAAAAAAAAAAAAAAAAAAAAGGAGACTTTCAGAAATTGCAATCTGAGTGCTTTAATGCTTTGAAAATAATGCACCTAAAAGACATTTCAAGCATGAGCCATACCTTATTTCAGAATAATGCTCTTTTCCACACAGAGCATTGCAATGAAACTAAAATGCAATCAACAAAGAGAGGTAGCATGTGATATGAAAGATGGTACATCATGATATGTGGCACACTGGAGTGAATTCATATATTAATGTAAAGGTGGATCCCATTAGAGTCTGGTAGGGGCATGTTTCTATATCTAGTTATTTATTACCACTCTCTTTCTTCTCAGAACAGATATGCCCTGTGTCAACAAAATGACAGAAACATCATCCCTTGCTTGATTTCAAATATCCCACCACATCCACTTCTCATAAAACACATAATTCACTAAGGAGGGCATGCATCTTAATTAAAGCAGCCTGAAATTAATCAAACAGTGGCTTTGCAGGATGCTCATGGTTCTGCTCTAACTGCCTTGCTCACTCAGAGCAAAGCTGGGTGTTCAAGTGCTGTCCTTTGCAGGCTGTTAAATGAATGACAGTCAAAACGCCTCAGCAGAACTGACTGAAAATAAAAGTCATAGAATCATAGAATCTCAGAAACATTTAGGTTGGCAAAGACTCTGAAGAACATCAAGTCCAATTGTAAACCTAAAACTGCTGAGTCCACCACTAAACCATGTTCCGTGTCTACACTCTTAAACACCTCCAGGGATGGTGACTCAACTACTCTCTGGGCAGACAGTTTCAAAGCTTGATAACTCTTACAGTGAGGGAATGTTTAACATATGCAATCTAAACCTCCCCTGGCACACAACTTGAGGCCCCGCATTCTCTCTTGTTTTTTCCCTGACATATCCGTAGAATGGTTTTCTATTATTTATAATGTCCCTGGCCAGGTTTGACTCCATCAGGGCTTTAGCTTCTCTAACCTGGTTTGTGGTTTCACAATCTCCTTGTAGTCATCCCAGGTTACCTGTCCTTGCTTCCACCCTTTGTGGCTTTCCCTTTTGTGTTTGATTTTGGCCAGGAGTTCCTTGTTCATCCTCCTAGTGTCCTGGCATCTTTGTTCTCACCTTCGTAACAGAGCCAGAGTGGCTTCATTTTACAGTCTGGAATGGCTTACTCTGAGCCCTTCTCATCAGTAAATGGCAAACAAGGAAGAGACAGAAGCAGCCATAAACAATGCTGTGTTTTCTGTACTGAGGATTATTCTATCTCTCCTTTGCTTTCTAAAACCTTATGGGAAATAAGCCTAACAGCTGTTTCTCCAAAAGGAGGGAACTCTGGGCCTGCCTGCTCAGCAGGTGCAGATGCTCTCTGGGGGAGTCACATTGCAGGGAGGACAGGGAAGGTCCCCTGTGAAGAAAGACTGAGGGAACTGGGGCTGTTTAGTCTTGAAAAGGCTGAGAGGGGACCTTATTAATATCTAGAAATATATGAGGAGTGGGTGTCAAATAGGAGCCAGCCTCTTCTCTGTAGTGCCAGCAATAGGACAAGGAACAATGGGGATAAACTGGAACAGAGAAGGTTCCACTTTAACATGAGGAGAAACTTCTTTACTGTGAGGGTGACAGAGCCTGGAATAGGCTGCTCAGAGAGTTTGTGGAATCTCCTTCTCTGGAGAATTTCTAAACCCATCTGGATCTGTTCCTGTGTAACATGCCCTGGGTGACCCTGCTTTGGCAGGGGGGTTGGACTCAATGATCTCCTGAGTTCCCTTCCAACCACTACCATTCTAAGATTCTATAAAGACACACATGAGCTTGCCCTAGGAAAAGAAGCCCAGGAGATACTGAGCAAGGACTCTGAGACCACCCTTCAGAAGGGGAATGGAAAGGGAGAACAGTTCATAAGCTGTCTTTGCCCTGGGTTTGGTCAAGGGCAACCCTCCCTCTCCACTGGTACCTGCACTCTGCATGCACAACAGGGACTGTGGCTGGCTCAGGGGCTGCATGATGCAGACGTCCCATAGGAAAAGCAGATCATACAGCAGGGTGGTCTGTTTGGCCATCCCATGGCTGGAGACTCAGTACCAGCAATTCTACATCCAAGGGCTGTGAAGATGCCCTTGTGCAAATCAAAAAAGAAAGATCAAAGGCAGGCCTGAACAAGGGATAGTGCTCCCTGAAGTTACTACTTTCATTGTTGCTTTTGTGCTTCACAGACTAATACATCACAGGGGTTTTTTCATTTCTTTTTTGCTTTTTTTCCCCCTCTCTTTATTTGTGATGTTCAGCAGAGTATCTTCTTTTCATCTTATTTGATAGATTTTCCCCTAGTTGTTTCAGTCCTTTTATTCCCTGAAACAGCTGAGGGCTACCTTGTTTTCTTCTGTTAAGGTGGCATCATGAACCTTCTCAGTGTATCATGGCATGATCTCACACTGCCAGCCCTTGAGAACAAAGCCCTGCTTGAACTAGGAGTCCAGTCTCCAGGGCTCCACACCAACTGAGTTCAGTTACACTTACCGAGGTCTCGCACCTTTCTGTAGGGGAGAGGACACGGTGAGAAGCTGCTGAGTGGGAGGGATGGAGAATAGCCTGAGCTGAAGTGAGGTATGTGTCATAATCCTCTTTAATTCCTCTTTAAATTCAGCCTCTGAGCTTAGTCAGGGCATGCAATATATTCAGCACTGGCTGGTACTGGAGGTACACAGCATTCTGGGGGTAGCCATGGCATAAGGAACAGGATAGAAAAGAACAGCACAGAACATTGTATTCACTGGAAGAAGAGAAAATAACATTTTTTTTCCTAAGGCAGAGAGAAGATCCCATTAATTCCAAAGAAATTATTTCAGGAGGAGGATGTTGAAATCTTACAGAGGAAAAGAAAAAACCAACCCAATCACTATAAAATGATATATATTCATGATATATATAAAATATTCTAAACTTACTTCTTAAGAGCTCAAAGAAACCTTAACTTTGCCCCAGCTAATACAGGATGATGCTGAAACAGCCATGTGGTTTAAGAGAGCAGCATGTGCCGTGGGGGGCTGTGCTGTGACACATGCTCCAGCTCTCCCAGGCTGCTTCTAACTACTGGGTGGACAAGCTTTGTCCATACCAGCCAAGGGAGGAGGCAGCCCCACTTTGCCAAGAAATGTCACAGACATTTGGTTTCCATATTAACAGCTTTGAGAGACCTTTATCTACAGGCAAATGCTCAGCAGTTTTCAGCACTCAGTCAAGAAATAGTATCTGTCTGTGAAAGGAGAGTGGGGGGTCTGGTTTAGTGATTTTTTTTAACCTAAAGAGACCTTGCACCCTCTGTCCTACTGACAGGTTCACTGAAGAGAGATGTCCATGGTTTGTCAGCTGGGTTTCACACATTCACTTGTGAATCCTGTCCATGACTGGGATTAATCTCTCTGGGACCAAAGGGACTCACTGCTTTAATTGAAGGTAACACAGAGGTCTTCCCACATCTGTAATCATCAAGAAGTCTTGGGCTTCCATTCCCTTTAAGGCTTGCATTTTCTTAATGTCCTGACCAATTTCAGATAGAATTATTTCTACTTTCTAACTGCCCAAAATCCTCCCTGTAATCTTCATTAAGCAGAGCTAATTTTTATCCTTCTCATTCAGTACCCCTGTATTTTTTCAAGAAGCAGACACCAAGTTTCTCTCTGAAGTGCCTGTGTCTCAGGTATGGAGGATATGAATAACTGGCATTTCATAAGCTTTGTATTTCCAATACGTGAAATGATGAATGTCAGTCCAATTTACAGCAATTGAGAGCCCTAAGAGGGTGTTGGCACCATTTCTGTGTTTCCACCAAGATACTCATCTTTAGTTTATAATAAACAGTGTTGTCTTTGATGATCTACTGCCACAACTTTGCATGAGGTTTTGTGTCTAGTTTAATATTAGAGAAAGAGGCTCGTCTGCATCTCAAATTCAGAAATTGTGTCTTCATGCCATTGGCATTTTCCATTTCTATCAACTGCCCATGATGATGAAAACTTCCACCTGTCTGAGAGTACAGAGGGGTCTCAGCAAAGTGTCTCCACTCTAAAGGCATATTTTCTCTTGGCTTCTCCATTCACTTCCAGGAACAGAAAAGACCCTTAGGTGAAGGAGCCAATCAAAGCCTTTATGACAAGTGATACCATTCAAGCTTTCTTCAGGGAGCCAAATTGGAATATAATGATTACATTGAAGAGCAGCTCAGAGAAAGAGAATGGAGTAATCTAAGGGAAATGAAGNTTTTTCATTTCTTTTTTGCTTTTTTTCCCCCTCTCTTTATTTGTGATGTTCAGCAGAGTATCTTCTTTTCATCTTATTTGATAGATTTTCCCCTAGTTGTTTCAGTCCTTTTATTCCCTGAAACAGCTGAGGGCTACCTTGTTTTCTTCTGTTAAGGTGGCATCATGAACCTTCTCAGTGTATCATGGCATGATCTCACACTGCCAGCCCTTGAGAACAAAGCCCTGCTTGAACTAGGAGTCCAGTCTCCAGGGCTCCACACCAACTGAGTTCAGTTACACTTACCGAGGTCTCGCACCTTTCTGTAGGGGAGAGGACACGGTGAGAAGCTGCTGAGTGGGAGGGATGGAGAATAGCCTGAGCTGAAGTGAGGTATGTGTCATAATCCTCTTTAATTCCTCTTTAAATTCAGCCTCTGAGCTTAGTCAGGGCATGCAATATATTCAGCACTGGCTGGTACTGGAGGTACACAGCATTCTGGGGGTAGCCATGGCATAAGGAACAGGATAGAAAAGAACAGCACAGAACATTGTATTCACTGGAAGAAGAGAAAATAACATTTTTTTTCCTAAGGCAGAGAGAAGATCCCATTAATTCCAAAGAAATTATTTCAGGAGGAGGATGTTGAAATCTTACAGAGGAAAAGAAAAAACCAACCCAATCACTATAAAATGATATATATTCATGATATATATAAAATATTCTAAACTTACTTCTTAAGAGCTCAAAGAAACCTTAACTTTGCCCCAGCTAATACAGGATGATGCTGAAACAGCCATGTGGTTTAAGAGAGCAGCATGTGCCGTGGGGGGCTGTGCTGTGACACATGCTCCAGCTCTCCCAGGCTGCTTCTAACTACTGGGTGGACAAGCTTTGTCCATACCAGCCAAGGGAGGAGGCAGCCCCACTTTGCCAAGAAATGTCACAGACATTTGGTTTCCATATTAACAGCTTTGAGAGACCTTTATCTACAGGCAAATGCTCAGCAGTTTTCAGCACTCAGTCAAGAAATAGTATCTGTCTGTGAAAGGAGAGTGGGGGGTCTGGTTTAGTGATTTTTTTTAACCTAAAGAGACCTTGCACCCTCTGTCCTACTGACAGGTTCACTGAAGAGAGATGTCCATGGTTTGTCAGCTGGGTTTCACACATTCACTTGTGAATCCTGTCCATGACTGGGATTAATCTCTCTGGGACCAAAGGGACTCACTGCTTTAATTGAAGGTAACACAGAGGTCTTCCCACATCTGTAATCATCAAGAAGTCTTGGGCTTCCATTCCCTTTAAGGCTTGCATTTTCTTAATGTCCTGACCAATTTCAGATAGAATTATTTCTACTTTCTAACTGCCCAAAATCCTCCCTGTAATCTTCATTAAGCAGAGCTAATTTTTATCCTTCTCATTCAGTACCCCTGTATTTTTTCAAGAAGCAGACACCAAGTTTCTCTCTGAAGTGCCTGTGTCTCAGGTATGGAGGATATGAATAACTGGCATTTCATAAGCTTTGTATTTCCAATACGTGAAATGATGAATGTCAGTCCAATTTACAGCAATTGAGAGCCCTAAGAGGGTGTTGGCACCATTTCTGTGTTTCCACCAAGATACTCATCTTTAGTTTATAATAAACAGTGTTGTCTTTGATGATCTACTGCCACAACTTTGCATGAGGTTTTGTGTCTAGTTTAATATTAGAGAAAGAGGCTCGTCTGCATCTCAAATTCAGAAATTGTGTCTTCATGCCATTGGCATTTTCCATTTCTATCAACTGCCCATGATGATGAAAACTTCCACCTGTCTGAGAGTACAGAGGGGTCTCAGCAAAGTGTCTCCACTCTAAAGGCATATTTTCTCTTGGCTTCTCCATTCACTTCCAGGAACAGAAAAGACCCTTAGGTGAAGGAGCCAATCAAAGCCTTTATGACAAGTGATACCATTCAAGCTTTCTTCAGGGAGCCAAATTGGAATATAATGATTACATTGAAGAGCAGCTCAGAGAAAGAGAATGGAGTAATCTAAGGGAAATGAAGACTGAAAGCAGTAGCTGACACTTAGGCTCGCATTATAGCCCATGGGGCAAAAGGCACAAATACAGTAAATTACCTGTAAGATGTCTCTTCTTCCAAGAATGAATGACTTCTAAGATACTGGCAATACAATGAAATGAATGAAAGATTCTCCCTTTCTGTCTTTAGAGGACTGAGTAATAACTTACGTGCTTCCTTGTACAGCAATACTTTAGTCAATATTTATAGAACAATGCAGTAAAGCAGCTTCAAAGTTGTTCCCTATTTGATAATAAATAAAGATGGTATTCAGATTTCTACTTGCCTTTAAAACTGTCTAATCTTCTATTTTTATGTGATCTCAGCCTGAATAATTTAGTATCGGAAGAAAGCTTGGCCCAAATATATGAGGTCTCAAAACATCCAGAGAGGAAATTTGAGAAGCAAAACAAAATGTTCATCTGTGCAGTGTAACTCCACATGGCACATCCAGACATTTTTCCAAGACACATTAAAACTCGGGAACAAATCTTATTTCATGTCCTTGTTGCTGATTACTGTATGATAAATAAGAAGGTGCTTAATATTTACGGTTGTTACTGTGGCAAAAATTTCCAGTCTTTCATTCTTTGAGTGCCCTAAATTCAGCAGTTTCAACAAAATCCATGTGTCTCTGCTTTTTCTGAGTTTGGATTTGTGTTTAAACCCCAGCCAGAAACTAAGCCCCACACAGCTGCTCACTCACTCCTCCCTGCTCCTAGTGGAATAGGGAGGAAAAAAGGTAAAACTCATGGGTTGAGATAAGAATGGTTTACTTACTAAAATAAAATATAATCATAACAGTAATAATAACAATATAATAAACACTAATAATAAAAACAGTAATGTGATGAGAATGAATATTTTTTGTAAAGAGAGTTAAATAAACCCCAAGAAAAGCCAAGTGAAGCCCAGTGCATGATGTTCTGTGGTGTGGAGTATCCCTTTGGACAATTTGGGTCAGCTGTCCTGGCCATGCTCCCTCCCAGCTCCTGGTGCATCTGCTTACTGGCAGAGTGTGGGAAAACACAAAATGCTTACTTCAGGATAAGTGCAACTTAGCAACAACTAAAGGATCACTGTGTTACCANGGATGATGCTGAAACAGCCATGTGGTTTAAGAGAGCAGCATGTGCCGTGGGGGGCTGTGCTGTGACACATGCTCCAGCTCTCCCAGGCTGCTTCTAACTACTGGGTGGACAAGCTTTGTCCATACCAGCCAAGGGAGGAGGCAGCCCCACTTTGCCAAGAAATGTCACAGACATTTGGTTTCCATATTAACAGCTTTGAGAGACCTTTATCTACAGGCAAATGCTCAGCAGTTTTCAGCACTCAGTCAAGAAATAGTATCTGTCTGTGAAAGGAGAGTGGGGGGTCTGGTTTAGTGATTTTTTTTAACCTAAAGAGACCTTGCACCCTCTGTCCTACTGACAGGTTCACTGAAGAGAGATGTCCATGGTTTGTCAGCTGGGTTTCACACATTCACTTGTGAATCCTGTCCATGACTGGGATTAATCTCTCTGGGACCAAAGGGACTCACTGCTTTAATTGAAGGTAACACAGAGGTCTTCCCACATCTGTAATCATCAAGAAGTCTTGGGCTTCCATTCCCTTTAAGGCTTGCATTTTCTTAATGTCCTGACCAATTTCAGATAGAATTATTTCTACTTTCTAACTGCCCAAAATCCTCCCTGTAATCTTCATTAAGCAGAGCTAATTTTTATCCTTCTCATTCAGTACCCCTGTATTTTTTCAAGAAGCAGACACCAAGTTTCTCTCTGAAGTGCCTGTGTCTCAGGTATGGAGGATATGAATAACTGGCATTTCATAAGCTTTGTATTTCCAATACGTGAAATGATGAATGTCAGTCCAATTTACAGCAATTGAGAGCCCTAAGAGGGTGTTGGCACCATTTCTGTGTTTCCACCAAGATACTCATCTTTAGTTTATAATAAACAGTGTTGTCTTTGATGATCTACTGCCACAACTTTGCATGAGGTTTTGTGTCTAGTTTAATATTAGAGAAAGAGGCTCGTCTGCATCTCAAATTCAGAAATTGTGTCTTCATGCCATTGGCATTTTCCATTTCTATCAACTGCCCATGATGATGAAAACTTCCACCTGTCTGAGAGTACAGAGGGGTCTCAGCAAAGTGTCTCCACTCTAAAGGCATATTTTCTCTTGGCTTCTCCATTCACTTCCAGGAACAGAAAAGACCCTTAGGTGAAGGAGCCAATCAAAGCCTTTATGACAAGTGATACCATTCAAGCTTTCTTCAGGGAGCCAAATTGGAATATAATGATTACATTGAAGAGCAGCTCAGAGAAAGAGAATGGAGTAATCTAAGGGAAATGAAGACTGAAAGCAGTAGCTGACACTTAGGCTCGCATTATAGCCCATGGGGCAAAAGGCACAAATACAGTAAATTACCTGTAAGATGTCTCTTCTTCCAAGAATGAATGACTTCTAAGATACTGGCAATACAATGAAATGAATGAAAGATTCTCCCTTTCTGTCTTTAGAGGACTGAGTAATAACTTACGTGCTTCCTTGTACAGCAATACTTTAGTCAATATTTATAGAACAATGCAGTAAAGCAGCTTCAAAGTTGTTCCCTATTTGATAATAAATAAAGATGGTATTCAGATTTCTACTTGCCTTTAAAACTGTCTAATCTTCTATTTTTATGTGATCTCAGCCTGAATAATTTAGTATCGGAAGAAAGCTTGGCCCAAATATATGAGGTCTCAAAACATCCAGAGAGGAAATTTGAGAAGCAAAACAAAATGTTCATCTGTGCAGTGTAACTCCACATGGCACATCCAGACATTTTTCCAAGACACATTAAAACTCGGGAACAAATCTTATTTCATGTCCTTGTTGCTGATTACTGTATGATAAATAAGAAGGTGCTTAATATTTACGGTTGTTACTGTGGCAAAAATTTCCAGTCTTTCATTCTTTGAGTGCCCTAAATTCAGCAGTTTCAACAAAATCCATGTGTCTCTGCTTTTTCTGAGTTTGGATTTGTGTTTAAACCCCAGCCAGAAACTAAGCCCCACACAGCTGCTCACTCACTCCTCCCTGCTCCTAGTGGAATAGGGAGGAAAAAAGGTAAAACTCATGGGTTGAGATAAGAATGGTTTACTTACTAAAATAAAATATAATCATAACAGTAATAATAACAATATAATAAACACTAATAATAAAAACAGTAATGTGATGAGAATGAATATTTTTTGTAAAGAGAGTTAAATAAACCCCAAGAAAAGCCAAGTGAAGCCCAGTGCATGATGTTCTGTGGTGTGGAGTATCCCTTTGGACAATTTGGGTCAGCTGTCCTGGCCATGCTCCCTCCCAGCTCCTGGTGCATCTGCTTACTGGCAGAGTGTGGGAAAACACAAAATGCTTACTTCAGGATAAGTGCAACTTAGCAACAACTAAAGGATCACTGTGTTACCATCACTGTTCTCACACTAAATCCAAAACACAGCACTGGACCAGCTACCAGGAAGAAAATTTACTCTATCCTAGCCCGAAACAGGACAGGACTAAAACAATGATTTACTTTTGGATATGACAGTCTTGGCTGAGGGAACAGAACAGCCCAGAGCTCCTGCATGGGTATTTACCTGTTTCCTGTTCTTCCATTAAGTTGTTCATTCCTCCAACTTCGTGTTTCTTGGCCACTGACTAAATCTATGATCTCAATTGTTTTGAATTGCTGAAATAAAGCAGAAGCATTAATCTGCACTGAAAGGTGCTCTTAGCACCATTTATGTTTTAATATACTGTACTGTTTCCTTCATCACTACAGGTTATCAAGCACTCACCTCAAGGTCTTTCACCTTTTTCTGCTCTGCCCATGATACGCCAGCGAGTGAACTACCAGAAATCTCACTACATCTCACTCCTCTCCAAATTACTTATTAAATCCCTTTGTATTTCTCAGCAGTAAGATTGTGATCTCCCTATAAAAGGATTTCTTATATTTCTATTGAGGCACTTGAGCATGTCCAAAGAGGAGCAACAGTGGAGGGCCTGGAGCATGTGTCCTACAACCAGTGGCTGAAGGAGCTGGGGTTGTTCAGCCTGGAGAAAAGGAGACTCAGGGGAGACCTTACTGCTCTCTGTGGCTACCTGAGGGGAGGTCACAGAGAGGTGGGAACAGGCCTGTTCAACACAGCAACAGATGGTAAAACAAGGGGAAATGGATTCAAGCTGCTCCAGGTGAGGTTTCCTTTGCATATCAAGAAGAACTTTGCTGAGTGGGTTATCAGGTGTTGGAATGGGCTGCCCAGGGCAGTGGTGGGGTCCCTATCCCTGGAGATGTTTAAGAGATTATTACATGGGTGCTTAGCTATGTTGTTGAAGGAGTAGACTTGGTAGAAGTGTTAGGTTGATGATTGAACTTAGATGATTGTACAGGTCTTCTCCAGTCTAGACATTTCTATGATTTCTGTGATTTCTGTTTTTCTGCGAGAAACAGATAAATCCATTCTATTTATCTTCTGAAGCTTCTATTTCTATTTATCTTCTATTTCTCTTGCATTTAAAACTAAGGGATCGGATCAGTAATGAGTGGGGCTAGCCACACCACCAACCTGAAAAGTTCATGTCAGTAGAAGTTAGCAACCCAATTTAAAAAGGCTGAAGCTGGACAAACTGCAGACCAGTCCTGCAGAGCTGCCACATGTAGGACAGCCCAGGACCAGGGCACTGTAATCCAAATCAATCTTGATTTACAGAAGCTGTGTATCAGACCGTGAAGCATCAGCATATCCCATCACAACAGAATGGTTTTCCACCTCACCAGCTGTGCTACTGACCTTTAGACCATGCACATCACAACGTTAGCTGAGCAACCACATTATCAATCACTGCAATAATAATTGAAGTGCAGTAGTCAGTGATACTCTCCCTGACTTTATTTAGATTCATTGCTAGTGGATCTGTGTAACCCAGGGTCTCCTTCCCCAGTGAACATATCACTGCCACTATGTTACTTTGACTAACGTAAAAATTTCATTCAAAAGCATTAAAAAAACCCACCAAACAAACAAAAAAAAACAAAAAACAAACCCCAGAACCAAAAATACCAACAGCAACAACAACAACAACAAAACACAGAAAAAGCAGCTTTTTGCCGTGGTCTATTTAAGATGGTTAGTTCCTTCTGGGTCGATAATAGACAATTAAAATTCCCCAGCATGAACTAACCTTTAAGAAAACAATGGGCACGGAGCAGACTTCAGCAGGAAGCAGCTGTAGCAACATGGTAATGGACACCCTCCTCTGTGCAGCCAGTCCCCACTCTGTTCTGTGATGAACCGTCTGTCGGAGCTGAGGGTCTTTGGCTCCAGCGTTTGAGATGCTCAGGTACCATCTGGACTTCAGTGACAGCAGCTGAGAGGGAAGGACTGATTCATCAGCAGTGTTTTCACATCTTGAAACCCTTTCTCCATCTCTCTAACTAAAGTTTCATTCATCACTTCTCTAAGAACTATTGATTTTTTTTTTAAATATGATGTTTCCAACTATTTGATAGAGGAACAGTGACAGCAGAGAGAGGAGTGCAGAAATGGCAACAGCTTGCTGCCTAATCCTAAGTGTATCCAAATTAATAGAAAATTACCCATGGTCTCCTACAGGCTCTGGCTTCAGAGACAAAGGGATTGTGGTAGCCATGAGTTATTTTTACACTAGCTCATATGGCATTCAACAAGACCCTGATATGGTAGTTCAAAAAAGCAATAAGAAGCTCAGCCTGTTCAGGAAAAAAAAAAAACAAAACAAAAACACTCCTAAAATGTCACCTTGCCTGGTCTTTTTAGATTGGTACCTCTTTAGGACCAAAGCTATTTCTTACTTTTGAATACAGAAAGTACCTTTTGCTTGGGGACTTAGTCTTGATAAAGACTTCTAGGCACCAATATTGAACCAAATCCCCCACTTGCAATCACATCACCACTGATGCTGTGGGCAGGCACTAGAAAAGTCCCAGATTGAGTCAGTGGCAAATGGGAACCTGATTCAGGAACTGGATTCAGGAATGCATGAATCAGTATCAAGGGAAGAATAGACACAGTCCTTCTTGGATGCTGGCCATTGAAGATGAGGCTTAACCCTTGTGATCTGCAGCTTTATACTGAGTAAGACCTATATGGAATGAAATATCTTGCTGGTTACGTCTGGCTCACCTGTCCTGTCTGCTCCTCACCATAAGACAGCTTTTTTTTACTTACTTACCCCTTCACTTACATCTCTCTAACATTGTACACAAGATTTAGCAGAGACCTTGGTTTCTGTAAGAGCAAGTATAAGCAAAAGCCTTTCTGTATAGCCATCCTTGGTACTAAATATAAACATCTAGTGTTATCACTGCTAGAAGCAGACACTGTCTGCAAAAATATGCCTTAATTCAGAAAGTGCAGTCACTTAGAAGAGGATTAGCTGAAATATAAAATCACTGAGCAGGATTGTTTCTGTTCTAGCTCCAACCAGGACAGCTTACCATCATAATATTCAGCTGAGGATAGATGTGGGATTGGCTGCAAGTCCAATGCAAGACACATTCCAAAAAGACTAAGCAAAATCTAAGCAAACACTCTTGTATTTAGGTTTTTCCCTTTTTTACCTCTGCTAACTCCACTTCTCAGTCAGAGCTGAGCCATGGCATGTTAAGAAGTACCTGTGCAGTCATCAGTAAGTGCCCACAACATGGCACTCAAGAAAGGGGCTTCAGCTTCATCAGTACCTTCAATCAAGATGTAATTGCAGGAACCATTAGTCTGCAGACAACTCCTGCACTCTCTATTGATGCCTCTTTTTTTACTTTTCAGGATTCATTTTGGTAATGAATAAAAGCCTACTTAACAGACAAGTGAGGAGCCAGAATGGAGACTTTGTTGCCAAGGAGGCACCAGAAGTTTATGAGAAAATGTATTTGTTGTGCAAATGAGGGCTCTTTAGGGGTTTTAAATGAAAAAAGATTACAAATCAAATTCATTTCCTACAAGAAATATCCCTTGCTTCCTATAGAGGCCAATTACAGAAATACTGTTACATTGATGTGCTTCTGAACAGGGAATGAGTAGAAGGACAGGTCAAGGGATGAATGGTACAAGAAAAAGACTAAGTGAGCAACCCTAGTGTTCACTGGTACCAGCAGCTCCCAAGAACAACGCTTGTTAAGCTGTCATCTGTCTTGTTAAACACTGAGCAGTAGCTCAATGACACTGCATCCTAATTATGACTTTTCCCAGGTTGTTAGATGCAAATGGTGCTTGTCCTGGAAATGGGAGGGATATTTGTGAAGGGAAAGAGTTTGCTCTGAGTTTGTTACTTTTTCAGCTGCAAGAGAGAAGGTGCAGTTTTGTTTTATGAGCGTGACTTGGCAGAGACAGGGAAAAGATGCAAATGCCTTTTGCACACAGTTTCCATGCAGTAAAGTGCCAGNAACAGCTTGCTGCCTAATCCTAAGTGTATCCAAATTAATAGAAAATTACCCATGGTCTCCTACAGGCTCTGGCTTCAGAGACAAAGGGATTGTGGTAGCCATGAGTTATTTTTACACTAGCTCATATGGCATTCAACAAGACCCTGATATGGTAGTTCAAAAAAGCAATAAGAAGCTCAGCCTGTTCAGGAAAAAAAAAAACAAAACAAAAACACTCCTAAAATGTCACCTTGCCTGGTCTTTTTAGATTGGTACCTCTTTAGGACCAAAGCTATTTCTTACTTTTGAATACAGAAAGTACCTTTTGCTTGGGGACTTAGTCTTGATAAAGACTTCTAGGCACCAATATTGAACCAAATCCCCCACTTGCAATCACATCACCACTGATGCTGTGGGCAGGCACTAGAAAAGTCCCAGATTGAGTCAGTGGCAAATGGGAACCTGATTCAGGAACTGGATTCAGGAATGCATGAATCAGTATCAAGGGAAGAATAGACACAGTCCTTCTTGGATGCTGGCCATTGAAGATGAGGCTTAACCCTTGTGATCTGCAGCTTTATACTGAGTAAGACCTATATGGAATGAAATATCTTGCTGGTTACGTCTGGCTCACCTGTCCTGTCTGCTCCTCACCATAAGACAGCTTTTTTTTACTTACTTACCCCTTCACTTACATCTCTCTAACATTGTACACAAGATTTAGCAGAGACCTTGGTTTCTGTAAGAGCAAGTATAAGCAAAAGCCTTTCTGTATAGCCATCCTTGGTACTAAATATAAACATCTAGTGTTATCACTGCTAGAAGCAGACACTGTCTGCAAAAATATGCCTTAATTCAGAAAGTGCAGTCACTTAGAAGAGGATTAGCTGAAATATAAAATCACTGAGCAGGATTGTTTCTGTTCTAGCTCCAACCAGGACAGCTTACCATCATAATATTCAGCTGAGGATAGATGTGGGATTGGCTGCAAGTCCAATGCAAGACACATTCCAAAAAGACTAAGCAAAATCTAAGCAAACACTCTTGTATTTAGGTTTTTCCCTTTTTTACCTCTGCTAACTCCACTTCTCAGTCAGAGCTGAGCCATGGCATGTTAAGAAGTACCTGTGCAGTCATCAGTAAGTGCCCACAACATGGCACTCAAGAAAGGGGCTTCAGCTTCATCAGTACCTTCAATCAAGATGTAATTGCAGGAACCATTAGTCTGCAGACAACTCCTGCACTCTCTATTGATGCCTCTTTTTTTACTTTTCAGGATTCATTTTGGTAATGAATAAAAGCCTACTTAACAGACAAGTGAGGAGCCAGAATGGAGACTTTGTTGCCAAGGAGGCACCAGAAGTTTATGAGAAAATGTATTTGTTGTGCAAATGAGGGCTCTTTAGGGGTTTTAAATGAAAAAAGATTACAAATCAAATTCATTTCCTACAAGAAATATCCCTTGCTTCCTATAGAGGCCAATTACAGAAATACTGTTACATTGATGTGCTTCTGAACAGGGAATGAGTAGAAGGACAGGTCAAGGGATGAATGGTACAAGAAAAAGACTAAGTGAGCAACCCTAGTGTTCACTGGTACCAGCAGCTCCCAAGAACAACGCTTGTTAAGCTGTCATCTGTCTTGTTAAACACTGAGCAGTAGCTCAATGACACTGCATCCTAATTATGACTTTTCCCAGGTTGTTAGATGCAAATGGTGCTTGTCCTGGAAATGGGAGGGATATTTGTGAAGGGAAAGAGTTTGCTCTGAGTTTGTTACTTTTTCAGCTGCAAGAGAGAAGGTGCAGTTTTGTTTTATGAGCGTGACTTGGCAGAGACAGGGAAAAGATGCAAATGCCTTTTGCACACAGTTTCCATGCAGTAAAGTGCCAGGCTCAGCAGTTTAGTATCTACCTTGGTGATGCTGCAGATTCCTAAGTTACTGGGACACATCCTTCCCTTTCTTTGTCCTGCAGCAAGAATGTTGTTAAATTTGAGGAAACTGTCTTATCCCAGTCAGTACATGATTTCCTTGAGGAAATATGGAGCCTGAAAAGAGCAGCCTACAAAATGGAAATTGTGCTGTGTTTTTCCTATGCTTTGCTATGTCTCCTTAGACTTCCTTGTTTTGTTGGTTGTTTTTAATATACTTTTCATCCATATTTTTAAAGCACCTGGAGTTTTGGAGTGGCATATAGTAAAACAGAATAGATGGGTACTACTGTCTATTAATAATACACTTGTCATTTACATAGCAAGGTGCTGTTAGTTTTGTGCTTACAGCATCTTTGAGTCAGAGAATCAGCAGTTACTGCTGTTTGCAGGAAGTCTTGATGAATAACAGTGGCAACAGAAGAACAACGCTGATACCCTGTGCCTACTTGTACCAATCCAGTCTGTTCCAGCATCCCTAATAAACAAAGAAGCAAAGAGATCCTAACTGTGATGCTCAAGTTAATTGGGACTGAAATATATACTCCAGACAACAACCATACGAGCAGCTAACTTACTTGACAGCTTCTGGCCCAAGCTGTGAACGCTTCAAGGCTGAGGTTTCCTAATGATCCACTGAACACTTTAAACTCAGGCAGTAACAAATGAACGGTGGTTTTGTAATGACTTCTTAAAATACCCCACTTCTGTAATGCATGGATCAGTGCTCAGAGGCAAGGGAACATCTTAGCACAGTCTTCCATGTGGCCGTCGGTCCTTCCTCTGAAACAAACAAGTATGCTTCAGGCTGGGGTTGAGTAGTCTTGAGTTTGTAGGGTTTGAGGCTTTGGGCAATGGCAATATTTAGAAAGTTCTGCTACAAGTCAGCTCCAATCACAGCTCAAATGTAGAACCTTGCTGAAGGGCTCTGCTCCCTCACAGTGATGGGAATGGCCTGGTGCTAAGCTTTTGCCCTGTCAGGTGCCTCCTGGTGGCAAAGAAGAATGGGTCACACAGACATCAGCATGGAGGATGAGGCTACCCTGCAGAAAACTCGTGTTCATGGCACTCAGCAGATGGGCAAAATCCTGTCAGCTGCCATCCCTGTCATCAAGGAGGGGAAAGGCTGTGGTCTGACAGTTCAAGCCAGGAGATCTCTCAGCATTTTCTGTAAAAGAGTAAGTATTTTCAGCTGGAAAAACAAAGGGGTCAGACCTTTCTGGTAATAGAGTGATCAATGTGATTTCTGCAAGCTGACAAAGTTTGAAATTGGTAATTAACCATTTATTACTGGAAGAGAAGAACAAAGGGGAAGAGTAAATTGAATCTTAACTAGGTTCATTGTCTCAGCACTAAACACAATTGCAACTGCTTTACTGGACACCTTCAATTTTCACCATCATTAAAGAGGAACATATTTCAACCACTTACTGAATATAACCTAAAATGAGACATTTAGTTCAGAAAAAAAGGCTTCTCCAGTGCCAGAGTTGTGCTTCTCTGGGGAGCAGATTCACCCATCTGGGCTGCAGTTTGCCACAGGGCCTTGAGCCAAAGTCATAACAAATAGAGTCAATCAGTCCCTCCTTGATTTGAAATTCAGCATACTCTGCTTGCTTGGGGTTACTCAGCTTTTCCCTCTCTCCCCCATAGGCAGATTTGATGCTTAAGTAGTCTTTACCAAAACATGGACCCTGCAGCACCATGTCACATGAGTGGTGAGCCAATGGTGTAAGGGTATCACCTAGCAAGCTTTCCTTAAAAGTGTAAGAGGCTTAAAAGATGATGAGGAATCCCTGTGCCATCCGTGCCAGGACAACATCATGACCTTCCCTACTTCAGGACTGCATGAGCCAAGCTCAGTGGATCAGATATCACTGATGCAAAGCTGCATGGACCAATGTATGTGATCCACACCTGGGCAGCAAGAAGGTGAACTCCAGCTTGGTGCCTGATCCTAAGAAATGCTTAAGATTAAAGCCAGCTCCTGGTATCACCCTCTGCAACCACTGGAATTACACTTCTTGAACCAATATCTAAATATTCGTTCTCATTTCTGTATGTTTTGATTTGGCACAGTAGTCACACACTTACTGAACATTTATGGCACATGTGAGAGTCTGTTCAGTTAAGTACTCACCTAACTTTAAACATGAGGTTTAAATGCTTTTAAGATTGCCGGGCATTCAGACCATATGCTGAGAGTTAAATATGTGATAAAATATTATGCTAAAACCATAAAACAACCAAGAACAAATGCATACAGAAAATGGTAAGTGCAGTGGAGCAAATAATAACAATAACAGCAAAAAAAAATTCCACTTACTGCCATACTGAACTGAAATGTATCATTAACACATAACCCAGGGGAATCTCTGGCATCTTACATCAGAACATGATCTGGGAAGAACCTGTTGTGCTCATGCATTCTCTTTTCAGAGAGCAGAGTCATTCTTACAGAGCTGAGCCAGAATGTAGGGACCTCCATTCTAGCCTTGACTTGGATGCTGCTGCACTGGAAAACTTGGGCAAGTTCCTTATTGTGTTGTGCATCAGTTTGCACATCTGTAGAATACCAGTCACCTCTACAAAGCTCCTTTGTATCCTATAAATTCAATCATGAGCACAGCTGATCACCTCCCCATTTGTCTGCTGTGCAGTGGAGGTCAATGCAGAGACATCTAAACTTGTCCCATGACCAAAATAGCTGCGTTAATTAACAGGCTGATTGGGTGAATCTAATTACCACCAAAAAGTCACAAAGTAGGGCTTCCTGATTCCGGAATAAGGCCACTCCTACTCAGCCCAACTGCTTTCAAACAGCTCCAAGGCAGCTAGAAGCTTAAACCCCATGCTCATGCACATGCTCTAGTGACAGCCCTTTCCACTGGGTCATTTCTATTGGTTCAAGCTCCTGAAACCCTTTCCTCAGTCTATCAGTTCTGTGAATATTTGTACATCTGTTTTGAAGCCGAGTTCTAATAAATTTTGGTTTTCCCCTCTCATTAAATTCAGCAGCAGTAGACACTAGAGGGTGCAAAGACAAGCCCCAGGTGCCTCATACAGCCTTTTCCTCTGCACAGGAGATTAATTCAGTTCAGATCCCAATTTCCCTAGCAGCCTGTTGAGCTGAGATCCAAGACTACAGGTTAAACCCACTGACATGTACTTCCAGGAGACAGTTTATACTCCTGTTGCCGTTTTGATAGGAGGATTGGCAATTTCACAGATTCTTTCACTTCCATCTGTCTCAGCCTGTTTCTCCTTGTTACCCCCTCCAGAGAAGTAAATGAATTTGAGGCAGTGAGGGTCTTCATTGGCCAAACACACTTAAACTGCCAGAGCCTCCTCAACAGTTGACAAGTTTGCATTGCTGCAAGGTTAACTAGATGCCTTGTGACATCTCCTCAGCAGGAGAGCCATTGGTCTTCAGCAGTGAGATTGACCTTGGAAAGTCCACACTGACCTCCCTCTGTGAAATCCAGCAGAGATCCTGCCATGCCAGTAAACAAAGGTCAGATGCAATTCAGTTTGTGTGATTGCTGCACCAGCAAGCAGAAAGAGCCTTGATGAGTTTGGAATGCAGTTCCTGAACAATCCACAGGGCAAAACAAAGAGAGTTTGGGTTTTTTTGGTTGGTTGGTTGGTTGTTTTTTTCAAAATTACTGTAAATCAACAGTAATCAACACTGTTTTGTTTTGTTTTGTTTTTTATCCCGAGTGTAACTTTTGGGGAGATTTTCTCTGAAAGTTAGCCTCTGAAAGTTTTATTTTCAGACAGAGTGCTTTCCTTCTTTCTCCTTTAGTATTACAAAAATATTTTTTAAAAAATCCTTGTTTAAATGAGCTTTTTTGGCTATACCAATGAAACATCTGATGTGGGAACTCTGGAGGGCCTCTATGACATCTATGGGGTAGTGAAGAT
The DNA here is from genome assembly GCA_013401355.1 of Ceyx cyanopectus. Taxonomy (NCBI): domain Eukaryota; kingdom Metazoa; phylum Chordata; class Aves; order Coraciiformes; family Alcedinidae; genus Ceyx; species Ceyx cyanopectus. Next base: position 20,051 of record VYZU01018576.1, on the reverse strand, counting down.
AGTGGAGGTTTGCACCAAGGAACAGAAATTCAGGACTTTGTGAAACAACCAAGTACTCAAATTCCAGGTATCTCTGCCTGATGCAGCTCTCCAGTATTTCCAGAACCCAAGACCCATTTCAAATTCCTGTTCCAAGTTTTCTTTCATTTTTCTATTAACTCCCTTTCTGCCTCCTCCACTCTCTGACCTCCAAGAAGAAGAAGATTTGAATACAATTTAAGAAAATGGAAGATTCACTCTGCAGGTGGAGAAAGAAGGACTCCACCTTAAATGGCCTTAGTTCTAACTATTGGCATTGCTTCTGCTCTCATAGGACTGTTCTCTTCCTTCTCATAATTCAGGCCAAAAGGTTGGTGAAAAAAAAGGAATAATTTGTTTGAACCTCACAGCCATCCCAAAACCTCTGGATTAACAGAGGTTTTAGTGATCTGTGAAGCTCTCCAAGCAGGATCTGTAAAAGCCCATGACAGGTTTCTGGCCAGCAGCTGTGGCTGGGGAGCGTTAAGGCTGCTTGGCAAGCGGGGCAGCCCCACTGGGCAACATCAGACAGGGGGAGAAACTTGATGTGCAGAGATTGCTCAACATACAGCCACAGAAAACAGTTGCTGACAGCTTGCAAAAAATTGAACCAAACCCTTCCTTAACTTCTCAGCAGAGAGCAGCATATTGCCTTCAAAAACAAAAACATACTTTTTGTCTCATTTTCTTCTCACTGCCAGGAGGCTCATGGTGTGCATGATTCCTGGAGCCAGGTTTGGCACAGCCCTGCTTGACAGCAAAGCCTCTCTCCTCTTTTGGGGAGTGCTTCCAGTCTCATGTGGATGGAAATCAGGAGTTACACTCCAGAAGGAGATCAAAGGGGTTGAAATGGAGGCAGAAATTCAATGCTGTGAAGCCCCTCAGAGGCTGCCCGTGGGCAATAACAAGACTTGCACTGGCTCCTGCAAAGAGGAGAGTTTAAACTTCATCTTTTGCAGAAGCAGGAAAAAATTCTCAAGGAGCAGAGATCATAAAATACCAGAATATAAGGCACTTCCATCAGGATTCAAACAGCATACCCAACTCTGTCTATGCAGAAAGGTGACTTATTTTTTTTTGTTTCTTCACTGTCCAATTGGTGCCTAAAACCCTCCGGAAACTCTGTTTCTAAAATATTATTTAGTAACCCTGACGTGAAATGCTGAAAGTGCCTAGATTGACCAAAGTAGCATCTGAGATGAGAAAGCATTTGGATCTTCTGTATATTTAAGGTTTCAATCAGAAATGCAGTCTCCATGCTTCCATTTAAAGACAGAGAAGCTCTGATGTTTGCAATACTGTAAGCTGGAGATCACAGTACAAATAAATAAATAAATGAGGTGGGAATGCTGTCATAACCACTTAATTAGCTGCTAGATCAGCCACTGTTGCAGAGCAAGATTTATTTGAGAGACAAATGGGATTTCAGGTTTCTGTCTTCCAGTTTTATGTTTCTCATCACGAGATAAAACAAGTAAAATAACTCCAAGTAAAATACAAGTATAGGTTTTACATAATGGGTAGTTTCCCCTCCTTTTCTAACCATTTTCACTTGTCTCAACCCACTCTCCTATTTAATGGAAAGTCAGCACTTTCCAAAACTTTTCAAGTTTGAAATAAAAACTAAAAAACAATTGCAGAAACATTTGGGTAGTAAAAATCTGTAGCAAGTTTTCAATTTTCCAGTATGAGTAAGTCTGGCCAGCTCACAGCACACTGAGGAATTATTTGTACATCATGTGCATTGTGCATCTAGGTGATCCTGCTCTGGCAGGGGGGTTGGACTAGATGACCTTCTAGGTCCCTTCCAACCCCTAACATACTGTGATTCTGTGTTTCTATGTATTAGCTTCCTTTGCACTGGAGGAAACACAAGAAAAAACACAAGAATAAAGACCTGGATTTCCCACTTGTCATTGTTACGAGGTAACAAGGGGTGGGTGTGCTGGTAGTGACTGCCTCACATTTTCTCTCAACCCATCACTAGTTACCTGGGAGAAGAGACCAACACCCACCTCACTACAACCTCCCTTCAAGTAGCTGTAGAGAGCAATAATGCTGCAGTATCTATTATATACCCATCCATGACACGAACCAAAGGAATGAGATTGCTCCATGAAGGAAGCCTTGATACAGATGCAGCAAGAAGAGAGGGCCTCTCCTTTCACATAGTTCCAGTGTCTGGATCATAACTTATGATGAACCAAGAATGGGAGAAGTATGCAGACCAATTTCTGGATTGCATGGTTGGGTATCAGGATTAGAAGTAAGTGAGAGAATCATATCTATTTTTCAAGACCATTCCCTAACTTTTAAAGGATAAATGAGTAAATACACAACTGGAGTTTTTATTTTTCCTTTCCCTTTCCCTTTTCTCTTTCTTTTTTTTAACTCAAGATACCTATACTGCTATTGTATGATGTAAATATTGGGGTTTTCCATTCTCACTGTGTTTCTAAATAACCTTACCTGCTGAAGAGTAATCAGCACAGAAAATTGCTGTGCACAGTGATGAACCAAGTCTATCTAGCCCCATATCCTGCCTCCTTGCCTCAGATCAAAAGCAGATCTCTAAGGAAGAGGATATGTAATCACACTTTCTCCAAGGACTCTTCCATCCTCTAGCAATATGCAGTTCAAAGATTTCAAATGCTTTGTATTGAATCATTTGTAGTGGAGAAGGGTGTCATTTTCTGCATTTCCCTGTGATACTCCTGAATGGAAGTATTTTCTATCTGTCTTTCATACAAACCACATTTCATTAATTCTTTGCTGCGATCCTAACCTGAAAAGGGAAACAAGTTTGCCTTAAGAATACTTTGGGCAGAGTTAACAAAACAATTGGAAGTTATCAAAAGACACTTCAGAAATCTGGTGAATATTTTCTTTATGCACAGACTTTGGGCTCTCTTACACACTTAACACAAGCTCGGATGTCTTTCAGTACTTAGTACTTCAGACTGAGCCAGAAAACTGGAATCAACTTTGTTGCCTTCTTCTAATTTCCAGCTGCTATCTTGGATATTAATACTTTGAAAAACTTTGTCTGTTCTCCTGACTGTTCATAGTCATTATTTCTATCAATATCTCTCACAGTTTTCTAAGCCTCCCATTTCAAAATGCTTAAGAAATTACTTACTGACAAGACATGGCTAAGCAGGGATAGTGCTGGTAATTTAGGAAAACTATACTCATCAATGCAGCAGCAAAGTTTGGACCTCAAATACTTCAGAAATGACAGAACCCTCTGAAATGCACAGGCTGCTTCAAGCTCCCATCAGCTTGTTCTCAGCTGGAAGCAAGCCTGTTTCTAGCAAAATCTGCTTTACTGCATGGCTTTCTAAATTTCAGATTTATAAGACTGCATTTATGACAGATCCCTGACTGCACAGGGACAAGCAGCAGTTACAGCATCACTTAGTTTCACTCTGGGCTCTGGGGTGTATTTTGGAGCGGGCCGGGGTAGATGAACAACTTTGACAAACATGAGGATGCTGTAAGCCCGTGTCAGCAGGTATGAGCACAAGAAGAAAATGACAGCCATTAATACAGCACTGGCTGTTAAACTCTAAATGAGCCTGAATGCAGTTTTCTGAAATGAATCTATTTCCCTTTTCCCCAAAGTGTAAAAGGTTTCTGTGCCTGAAGAAAAGGAGGGACGCTGTCACTGTCAGAGGAAAACTGTTATCTGTAGGAAAGGTCTCTGCCTCAACTTCACTTTCCATTAATCAAGGATTTTTAATGGAGAGGTGCAGAAAGGATGGTGATACAGCTTCTTCACTGCAGGGCAACATGGATTTTGATGGAAAAAAATGTACACTAGGTTGACTGGATTTGTGGGTTTATAGGTTTTCTTGCCTTATTATTGTTTGCAACTTATGAAAAGAAAACAAGTCAGTGTCTTTTTTGCACAGTGAGTTTTTATGTTCCACTTCAAAGAAAACTGGGTTTTCCAAATTTCTCTTATAAAAATCCTTAAAGTAGGTAAAAGAAAAGATGAAACACTGAAATGTGGTTTAGAATAACATAAGATTTATAAATTAAATGTTTAATTCTGGCAGATTATTATTTTTAATATTGAATTATTGAAAGAAGCTTTGTATTGTACATTTTTTGGGGACAGAAGACAGTTCCACTCATTCCTCTCTGGCTGCTAATTTAGAAATGTGCACAGCTTTAAAACAAGGCTACTTGGCCCTTTCCCCTGGAAAGTTTTGAAAGGACAGCTGAAACATGAGTATGAGTGCAGAGCAGGACTTTTTGGGGGAGTGATTTTATCTCAGGCACCTCTCTTTACTGTATTCCATGCCTGTCTGGGAAGCACACAACTACACACTAAATGCTTTAGTCATGCCTTCTTAGGTTTGGGACCAACTACAAGACAGACATTTTTGTTGCATCATGGTAATGAAGGCCTGGACCTGGATTATCTAAAGGCCCCCTCATAACTGAGATATCTGAACTCATAATTCTGCATCTGAATCTCCTTTTCTTTCTCTCCCTCCTTCCTCCTGCCTGACACAAAGGAACACACACACAAAAACTCTTCCCAAGAGACCAAGTTCTCCATGTCTGTTAAAAGCAGCTAAGGTTTTATCCTGCACCATGAAATCTGCACCACATTTTCAGCCTGTCTCCATAGACTCTGGCTCCCTTTTTGAAGTGTTCTATAAAAAACTCTCTTAAATTTGTTCCTTTATTACAGAAGAAATAGGGAAGTTGCAAGAAAGCCAGGGAATTCAAAGGCAAGGCAAATGCACTGCTCATTTAGACCCAGATGTTGCTGAGACTTTCTGAACAGTGGGTGGCTGTGGGTACTTCAGTTTACTGTTGTCCCATTGTGTTCCCTCTGCATCCTGTAGTTAACAATTCTCCTTTCAGCTGGTCTACATGCCACTGCAAAGGTCCATCCTCCCCCAGTCCTCTTTGTCTGCTGTTGTAAGAACTCTGTTTGCAAAAAGCAATCTTCAAGGAGGCGCCAGTCTTTACAAACACACACACGCAGCTTTTCTGAAATTCCTGCTGGGGAAAATAGCACATCCTGAAGAAAAGGTGTTCACTGCAGCCATTTAAAACTTCCCTTTACACAAACCAAAGGTGAGGAAGCACTTATTCTTTCTCTTGGCTTTGCCACAAATCAGTAGAGGCAGTTATTGCTGCCTGACAGGGCAATGGAATGAAGAGATTTTTCAGAGGTGGTACTACAAAGGACATAGACCATTGACATAAACTACTCCTTAACAGCTTTCTTTGAGCTCCCTTATCATGACTGTGTTCCAAATAGCAAAGGTCTCACACTACAACCAAAAATCAGCAAGGAGTTTATCTTCTAGTGCAAATCTCCTGGTAAATACAACTAAGGAGACAAGTATGGTAGAATAATGAGGTAAGGATCTAAGTGCTGTTTAAGACACGACTTGTGGTGTTAAAGTAGCTCAGATACAAAAATAAACAGCAGTGATACTGAAAATTGATCCTCTGCTGAAGGACTAGACAAATCAGCAGCTACTCTTAGATCTAGAAATAACTTGTCATCAAACTGTGCTGGGAAGGTGCCCCTCTTAGAAGGGCACAATGGAGTTTCTTATAACAAAAGTGACTGATATGATTACCTGAGCCAGGATGAACAAACTAGGGGCTTGCTATTGCCTGTAAGGGATCATTATAGCCCATTTTGTCTAGGGAAACAGGGTTTATGGACTCCTATTAGCAGTCTGAAGGCCCAGACTCTGGGTCTTCCCCATGCAATATATTTTGAAAGCATCATTCAACTTTAGCCAAATTTGACAGAGGAGCAGAGTTCTTGAATGCCCACCTACAATTTTGATGAAAGAAAAGAGGAGAACCTACAGGTAACCTCAATGACAAAAACTCAGTGGAATAACACCATCAAGCTCAGTGACAAGTCACAAAGCTGTGCAAATGAGGTTTCATTCATTGTGCTGCTCTCAGCAATATTTGTTTATCTAAATAAGCACATGTGATGAGCTAGTCTGTAGGAGACTCAGGGGCTGGGTGACATTCATGAGCAATCAGCTTCTCAATGAAGCTGGAATGTATGGGCTTGTGATTAAGGTGGACAATCAGGGAACAGAAAGTGAAATTTCATCATCGTGTCAGCTGCATGCTCACAGGGCGAAACAGGCAGTTCATTTTCACCTCTCCATTCTATCTCCATACCCAGAAAATGGACACAGCCATTGAAGCAGAAAGAAGAATTTGCAATAAATGATGTATTTGACTTTGGTCCTTCTGACTTACAAAAAAGGAGACCACAGTTTGCACTGGGGAATGGATTTAGTGTTTATCCTCTGGGGTACCTCCTTTGGTCACCCTGTCACCTTCTAACAATTCCTACAAAAGGAGAGAAAAATGAACAGAATGTTTCACCCAGAATGACCTGAGCAACTGAAGTTGGGTTTGCCCATCTACTGTAAGGCCCAAGCTCAACTAGTGACACTCCACGGACAGAAAGATGTAGCTCTAACCCAAAAATAACTGGTTAAAACACAAGGTTCTTATTGTATCTCCAATAAACCTGTTCAGATATTATTTCACCTGTGTCCATAAGAAATTTAATTTCAGTTAATAACAAAAATGGTCACATAAATACATCTGCTAGTGATTAGTTAATTAATTTCACATCAGTATTACATGCCAATTAAATGCTTAACACCAGCTCTTGATTAACCATATTAACAAGCAATATCTGTATGATTAGAGTTGATGAAACTTCAGGCCCATCTAGCATTCTGGAAAAGGAGTCTGTCCAACAGTTGCTCTCTCTTTACTAAATCAACTCTAGGATCAAATTATCCAGTCATATAATGACATGTCATCAGTTTAATTAAGCTGACACAGAAAATCAACTTCTGATCTTGTATTCAGTTATTTAAGTAATATTTTCCAAATTTAAAGGACGCAGCTTCATTTATGCTCTTTATGCTTCAAATAAATTTGTCACCCATTTTTGTGGTGTATTAGACAACATGGGTTCCCTAAAGTTTAGACTGGAAATGAGAGAGATTGAAGAAAAATATATAACAAAGGAGCCTGACTTTACTGCATTAACTGCTTGTTTGGTCACCTTGGTTCCCTTTGTTTCTGTTGAGCATTTGAGGGGGCAAGTAAAATTTGTTTCCTCCATGCCTGGACTTTCAGCATTTCTTTTTGCCACCTAGTACCATAGCTATGTTGATTTCTGCTGCATTCCTAGAAAAGTTTCCTCCTGCAAGCAGCAGCGTGCAATGGAGATGGGATATAAGAAAACACCTCCACAAATCAAGCTGTTGAGTAATCCCAGTACACCAGGCAGCATGAACAGTGGCTGCTCCAGAGCACGGAGGAAGTCTAAATTTTAATGGTAATGAAGGTGGGCAGAGAAGAATAAATACTGTCAGAGCCTGCTAATTATGAAAAGAGATGGATGGCTGCTGTAAATCAGTGTGCTGTGGGGAGAGAGTCTTGGGACAGATTAAGTTATTATTCATACTGGGGCTGTTCAAATAAATCAATGGAAATTCCATCAGCAGCAAGTTCCATTTTTGTTTCGCTGCTTGATTTATGGGTTATGCCTTTGGTCTTTTTATCAGAATCCCCTTCTGCTTTATTCCTAACAGGTATGTATAATATAATCTGAAGCCACCAGATACTTTCTTCTGCAAAAAGATTTTCATAAACATCCTGTAACAGAAGAATTCACAAGGCAAGCTGCTTTTTATATTTCAAACTCTTTCTTTGCTTACATTCCTGATCAGAAAAGCAAGGATTAAAATAGTAATATCTTCCATGTTCTTTAGCCTGGTCTTCTAATCAGATACTATCAATACAGTCACTCCATGTCACTCAGCCCTTCCACAGCATTTTTTTTTTCATCAGTTTTGACCAAATTTAGTGAAGGATAAATGTTTCATGGACACTGAGTTCCTAGTGGAATGAAAATAGGTGGTTAGGTAGAATACCCCACCTGTTCTTATGAGGAAAGCATTGTGTCTCCAGCTCAGATATATTATGAATAAAGAATCTTAGTGTGAAACAACAAGGGACCCAGGTACTAAGCTCTGACAGTTGTAAGATTGTTTGTCTATTTAGATGGCAAATTCTCTGCAACAGTATCTGTGTTTGTGTTGATGTACAGAATCATATATGTCACAGAAGTCTCTTAACCCTGCCATGGAAGAAACAATAAATGACCCAGGGCATGGGGTCAGAAAGGCCAAAAATATTGCTGCATGCTTAACCTCTGCTTCAGTTTATAACTCTATACCTATGCATTACCCACCCTAACTGCCATGTCTCAAAGTATAGAGAAAAAGCTGTCAGGTCTTGGGGGTAGTTGTGTCTACCAATTTTTCTACTGGTGGTCCAGATGCAGGGCAGAATGCATGGCTTGTACAGTCAACAGATGAATACCCACAACAGAGCACTGAAAGCTGGAAGACCTGAGGGTGTTGCCAGAGGTTATGCAGCCACCTCGATGGAACAGACAGGCATAAGCAGGGCACAGACTCCTTTCAACAAGAGCAAGCTGATGGGCTGGGTGTGAATGGTGAGGAATAAAGGCAATGGTGAGGGACCATCTCACGTCTATAGAGACCTGAGTTATCATTAAGGTGCTTGATACACATGTACTTCAGTGGCCCAGCCTCTACCTGCTAACAACTGTTTAAAATCACCTCTGACTACATTACAGGAATAATGATGTAGACAGTAGTAAAAGTGGCCAGAAAGCATTTATCTGTTCCTGTCTCTTACTAGCTTAACGAAGCCATTCGTAGTAATCAAAGAACCTGCCGTGCCATGTTTTCATCTACTAAAAACCTTCTTGCTTTGCAACTGTAAAAACCACGTTTTGTAATTCCAACAGCCTGTCATAGTGTGTTTGGATGCCCCAATCCCAGCAGAGTATTTGCAAATCTGGTAATTGCATATGATTACCTCCTTTTGTTGCTGACTTGGTTGCTTGGGCATTAGTTTACTTGTGGCTTCGGGCCACTTAGTGTTAGAGAGGACTATCTTTAATGCTCTTCTCTCCCCTGGTTTGTTTAAAGCAACGTCCATACATCTTCCACCCTTGCAAGTAAAGCAGCATGTCGCAGAGCTTAATTAAAGAGGAAATAAAAAAGGAAGACTTTCCCCAGTGAGCCGAGAGAGTTGCATACTGCTGAAGCTGATGGGACAAGATTGATTGTCTGATATTAACAGGCTGAAAAAGGAAACTTTTGATGGAAATGGGAGAGCTACACTTCATTAGGGACAGCCCTATTAAAAAGGACATCCACTTAAAATCTACTCGGGTTTTTTTATTATTTCTGTATCCAGCAGTGTTTTAAAGTAATTCCTATCCTGCCTCCTGCTGCAAGGAGGCAAAAGAAACCAGTTTTATACATCAGAGAGGTCCCTTTTCTCTCCTGTGATCTATTAGCATGGGACCACCAATACTGTCAGGTCATGACAGTGCTATTTCCATCAAACATCAGACCTGTGCTGGAAATGATTGCAGTATCTCATCCAATTAGTCTGGAAAAAGCAGTAGGACATGTCTTCCAGATGGGCAGATGCTGAAGCCACAAGCTGAAAACCTTCCTCCCCTCCCTGGGCCAGCCCTCCCCTTATACATCAGGATGGCATTGACTAGCTCATTGGCTCCTCATTGCTTAGACTTATAGAATCACAGAATGCAGTGGGATGGAAGGGACCTCCAAAGGTCATCTAGTCCAACACCCTTGCAATAAGCAGGGACATCTCTAAGTAGGTCAGGCTGCTTATCCTGCTGTGACCCCTCCCAGCTGCTTGTGAAAATTAACCCTATCCTAGTTGAGCCCAGGACAACCTAAAGAGGAACCCAATGCTCATGTGCTCCAAGGACATGGGCTCTGTCACTCTGTAGGGTACTTGCTTCTCAACCTCCACGTCTCCCCTCTGCAGTCATGTTGTGTGACTGGGATCATGCAGGCTGTTCATCTCGGGACCTTTCCTGCAAGGACATCCACACTGTGAGGATATCCCACTGCCAGGGCTCCCAGGCCACCTCTCTGCCCATGGTTACTTTCTTGCTCTGTCTACCAAATCCTCACCTTTAACACAAATTGGAGTTAAGCCCCTCTTGAGCTGAGGCACCAAAGGGGAAGGTCTCTCCCTCTCCTTGCCGAGTCCTTACATGGTTGCTTTCCCACACCCATGTGTTGTCCACGCAAGTCAGATAATTGTGCTGAAACTGCACCTCCAGCCCTCCATGATCATATGGATTAAGAGCCCATAGGGCAATGTCTCGTTTCCTATCAGCTAATCTAGAATCTCTGTTTTTGTATCATTTCACAAATACCTCTCCTTACCCTGGGATCAGTTTAGCTGCATAATAATGACCTGTAATCACCAATTGTAATATTCAGCTGACCTTCAAGGTAAATTGTGTTTTGCATTTGCCTTACACACTTCCATAGAAACATAATCCGCTGTCTAGCATAAATGATCATTTCCAAAGAACATAATGGTTCTGAGTGCAGACAATAACTGGCTGCAATTTGCTTCATGAGCAATTTTATTTACATTGACAGCAGAACAACTAAATTGAAAGGTCTGCTCCTTGACGGTGGCTGTATCTTTGATAACGCCAAAAGTCTGTTCAGCTTCAGGAAATCAATTCACCTTTGATTTAGCCCTCTGTATTATTAACACAAGAATAATACAGAATATAGATTTCCTGCCCAGATGAAATGTGAATTTCTCTCCTCATGCCAAGGCAAGCACCACCCAAATTATTGAGGAATAACCATTTGATGGCAGGACAGGGCACTTCTCAGAAGGGTTGTGGCTGGGATTTGTACAAATAGGGCTAGCAAGAGATAACTGCCATGCAGGCATGCTCAGGGGTGGTGTGTTGTGTGGCCATTGGGTCATCTACCTACACAATCCAGTTGTGCTGCCTCACAGACCATCAGTCACAAAGCTGTTAATCTACACATTACCTTGAAGTACATTGCTGGGTGCCAGAATCCAGCAACAGTGTGGGTGCTGAATGTGGATGCTATTCCACTTCAGATTTGGTAAAGGTGAGAGAGATCACATGAAAAATTACATTTAGATTTTGCTATGATCAAAGTCTATTGAAGAAACAAGCCCAGACAAAGTCAGGGTAACTGAGTCACAATAATTTGCCAGCTGACACCATTGCTAGCAGAGCATTAAAGAAATATTAAGTACCTGAAGGTCAGGAAAACTGTCATGAAGGCTAAGGGAGAGGAAGCCTGTCTCAAGTGCTCCAGCAGCCCCTCGG